>JAUMHB010021492.1:0-26317 GCA_032359685.1 Pittosporum tobira
ATTCAAACAAATATGTGACAAAATTGAATACAAATAAAATGATTTTCTTAACTAAAGAAATTATCATTTATATTCTTGTAAAAACAAGAATTTATTTTTCTACGAATGTGAAAAATGTAATGATCCCCGGTATGAAATATGTTATTCTATGTGACTCAACGAGAAATAATGTCATTTATTGATATAATATTATCATAGAGGATGTTTCTCCCATTTAAGGAAACTTCAATGAAAGAGATACGAAAATTTTGTAAGCAAATTTTATTTCCATACAATATTTTATTTTCTAGCATGTTAGTATAAATATTTTTATTTGATAATGCTATGTTATACTAGATGTTAATTTATTCTTGAAATTCTTATGTGGAGAATAATTTGCATATAAGTATCTTTTGTATTAATCATGCAATGGAAAACGGATACAAGACTTAAGTGCATCGATATTTATGGATATTAAATTATGTACGTGTACGACATTTAATATGATTGTTTAAAGTGCATTGTAAATAACTAGTGTTATAATTATTTACATATGAATTTTATCTTGTTAATTAGAGATAATGAGTATAACTTTATAATGTGTTATTTCATAAATTTTTAGATTTGATATCAAAATTTAAAGATATGAATATGTAAATAATGTATGACATTTATTATGTCAAGTTAAATCCTTGTACGAAGGACCCTGGACAAAGTTGTTTAATTATGTAATATTAAGCTTTGGTAATTGCTTAATATGCAAGGTTATAACTTAAGGAGATTCCTATAAAAGTAAGTTCACAAGTGAGTGGATATTCATTCTATGTAGAGAGTAATTTACTAGTATTTTAGAAAGTATAATGACATTTTAGAATCGAAGTTTGTTACATAATAAATGCGGTGGTTTTATATAAGTCAATGCATATCAATATAAAGCATGACTATGAAAAAAGTGCTCAATCATTGAAATGATATAGTCATTGTTTATGTTAAAGACCAAAAGTAATTTGGCAAATCCCGGTATAAAAATCTTAGGTAGGGATGTATAGAGGATTTCCATGGAGATGGGTAGGGTCTAAAGCTTTTGTAATGATAAGTAACTTGCAAAAGGAACCTAATTACATATAGACTAAACATCTATGACACTAATTTAATGGAAAATGTTTTGCAATAATAAACAGGTTATGCACTTACATAAATAAATGAAAAAAATATATCTTTATTTTTTCCATCTCAATGTCAACTGCATGTTTGTATGTGAGGTAAACGGAAGGTATGAAAATTCTTTTAAGTAAGATGATTCATTTAATGAGTCTAGGTCCCAAGGGAAGATGTAAATCATACAAATGCATCTATTTGACTCACCTATATGAGAGAGAAAAGTGGAGACCGCTTCTGCGAGATTTAAAAATTTGTCTCTAAGTTCTCTTATAAATTCATAAGATAGAACACATGGCCTTAAATGTGTCCGGTATATGTAAAATTATATGAGGCATGGAATATGTTCAGCACCGACGGTTGTCATATATACGAATCATAATTCAAAACTAAGTCTATTATGAATTCAGACAATTCGTGGGTGCTAGACTATTTACGTTCAATTTGAAAGACACTTATATTTATGTATTCTATGCCTAAGAAATGAAAGAAGAATGTTAACCGGTAAATGTTAGATGATTATGAAAATGGAGAAAAATTGTTGGTGATTTTCAAAATCATCAATAATTTAAAATTAGTAAAATATGTTAATATATTTATTGCACATTTTTGTAATGGAAAGATATATCTGTTCAATAAAATAAGATATCTCATTAAGTTAAAAGGTGCAATGAATATGTGTTAATATAAAGTGGATGTGTCTATTCATGTATGGGGTAAATATATTTATTCATTCATATTTTTTCAAATGGATGTGTAAAGTCTATAAAAAGCTAAGAACCTCATTCTAAAACCAAATAACTCATATTTCACTGGATTCACTCTTTTAAATATTTCTAGTACTTGAAATATTTAATATTTTTAATTTATTATCTTTCTCATTATGGTTTTGATTAAATATTAATTTTGCACTTCATATTTAATGAGGATTAAGTTTCTGACATATCTTATCTTGTGAGATAATTCGCTGTCAACCTTGTGCAGTATATAAGAGGCGAATATTGTCTTAAGAGAAGAGTGAATATCACTCGATTCAAGATATTATTTTATCAGAATTATTGTACTATTTTCAAAGCGGGGTTACAACAAATGTTCCAACATGGTGTGATACCACATCAACATTATGACATGGTATCACTATTGTATCGAATATTTACTCCTGTTGGCACTAAGCAATACAATGTTCAATTTTAATAACAGGGAACTTGGAAGATCTTTTTGTTGTGATCTTTATAACTCTCTTCTTTGGTCATTGATCTTTGTATAATAGGCAGAGATGGATCAATCATTTGTTAGATAGTTTGGAGCTGTATGAAATCTTAACCTTCGAGTTTATATAGTTCATGCGTATCCTTAGATGCATATGCTATGCAATATTTTTAAATTCAAAAACTAAATAAATTTGAAGCAACAGCGTGTAACCCGTTTACAGAAATTTCGAAAGACTTGCTATGGATAAAGAGACTTGTAAGTACTATATAGAAAGCACATTGATACTAATTGGGCTCCTAACCCTGTGGATACCATTACTCCATGTCAAAGCCCCGAACACAAAGCTTTCATTTGTGCTCTTAACTGCTGCGAAGTCTACTCTAAAAGACTTCTTCTCCCCAGCCTTTGTAAATTTGAGCTCGTTAGGCATTAATAAAACATTTATGCCACTTGGATAATCTAGTTTTGCAGAATAAACTGTAGGGCTTTTACCAACATATGTGACTGTTCGATGCACAGATGTACTTCCATTCATCTTGTAGACCCCAATCGATGGATAATTCAAATCGTAAGATAACTTGGAGGAGTTCTTGCAATAAACGAGCTGACCAGTGAGGTTCTTTAACTGTGCAGGACTTGCGCCATTACTGCAAAGGAAGTGAATGATGTCATCGGGATCATAATCATAAACTAGTCCCGGATCTATTGCTGCAATGGGATTTATATGCCCTGATCCATAGTCGAAAGGTGTGGTTTGTGTGTCATTTGGATCCCTTACAATTAAGTTCAGCGTATTATCTAGGATTGTAGCTGTAAGACAAAAGGATAACATAGGTAAACAACTAGAGGGAATGATAATTGCAGATTATTATTATTATTGTTATTGATTTTGAAATATTGATGGAAAAATGTTGCTTGAATTTAGATACTAATTACCTGTTGTCATGATTGCAGATTTTATAGCGGCCGGGCTCCAAGAAGGGTGGCATGACTTTATAATTGCTGCCAGTGCACTAGCATGCGGACAAGACATGGACGTACCAGAAGCTATGTTATAATTAACTGATCGTTCAGCAGAATTTGCAGATGGTAGCGGAGACCATGCTGCCAAAATATTGACACCTGGTGCTGTGATATCAGGCTGCAGTTGAAATTAGCTTTCACATCAGGTTTGGAAATTTGAGATTTGTTGAATAAATTACTTAATACAGATTTCTTGTTAATGGGTGCTGCTAGCTTTCATATTCTTTTGTTATTCAAGCTTCCTGATTCGCTACTCAAAAATGTTGTTGGGATATCATTAAACATACTTTGATGATGTCTGGATTTATAATGTTTGGGCCCATCGAGGAAAACACTGCCATTTTTGGTGCTGGTTTGGTAAATGGCAGTGTCATTGTCCTGGAGATTTTTGCCACTGGATTCCTGTAATACTCGAAGAATCTTGTGTAATTAGAGATATCTGATCTTCCTATGCCAACACTTTTTGTTCTAATGTTGCGTTTGGTTCCCCATTGTGTAGGTAATAGAAATAGAATAAAATTTAGATTGAAAAATAGTAAGTGTAGGAAAGAAATGTTTAACTAATACTAAAATTTAAGTAGAAAATAAGGATGAGAATAGAATGGATTAATCTCCCCCCTCCAAAAGAAATAAATATTCACTTCTCATTCTCTCATCCTCTTCATTTTCAACTAAAATTTGGTTGCTAACAATACATTTTATTCCCATAATCACTCATTTTTAATAAAAAATTTCATTCCATTCCTATGACCTACATAATGAGGAACCAAACGCAACATAAATGAAAAATAGAGGTACCGACTGATGAAATAACAATTTCAGTAACCATTCGTTACACATTGTACTCTGCGCAAGTACCCTTCAGTAGTCGGGTGCCTCCTGCGCCTTTTTGATTGAAGGAAAATCATGAAGCTTTGAGACTTACTTTTCACTGGCCATATAGGTATACAGGTCTTCTGCTTCTTCTTGACCAATTATAGCTCCAAGGACTACAAACTGAAGGCCTAGGGAAATTATATCCGGATCAATGAGTATAATTCCTACGCCACCACCTTGTTTTACAGATGCGCCTTTTTCCTTTCGCGAATCATTGAATCTCTCAATTGAGCACACCACAATCTTCCCTTTGATCAAGTTAGGATCCAAAGTATTGTTTTTGCAAAAGCTATTACATAAGGGAAGCAAATTAGATGAACATGAACTAGTGATTGGACCCATTTATATCTCCGATGGTTTTTCATGAATCAGTCAGGTATGAGGTATCAAGTAATAAGGCTTGTTTGGTAGCAGCCGTGGAAACTCTCCAAACCGTGGTTTGTAGCTTAAATTCAACTTCAAGTTTTTGTTGAAGTTGGATTTAAGCTGCAAACTCAGTTTTTTGAACTTAAATTTAATCTATCACAGTCTACTAAACATGACCTTTTACTGCGTTTGAATGTCATAATCTATCAACGTTACTACCAAACGTGAATTAGCGAAATTTTCTGTCTGATAAAGAAGGTACCTTGCATTTTTGTTGGGGATTCCAGGGGCAGCTGCATCACTCCCAGATATCAAGTTGTAATACCTCTCGGTCTCCAAGTGTGGAGGGTTTAAGCCAACACCCTTGAAAAAAATGTCCAAGCTCACAACATTTTCATGTATTGATATATCTGCTATAAGTAGCAGGCGAAAGGAGGAAGATATATACATTTCTATATATATCACACACATGCCATGATCCATAACTAGCACTGGCTATAACCCTAATTTGGATGGTGAGAGTTGGGTTGACCCAGATAGGGTTGTAGCCAACACTGACTATGGATCTTTTCCAGTACCTTATAAGAAGTGTGTGTGTGTGTGTGTATATATGTATGTATGTGTATATGTTACCTTTAAGTTTTTTGAATTTCCAAGAATAATACTGGATTGGAATTCACGGTCCACAGAGCTTGCAGCAACAGTAAGTATCCACGGAGCAACATTAACAGCAGTACCTGGTAAACCGGTATTACCAGCTGATGCAGACACAAATATTCCTTTGAGAAATGCATGAAAACTTCCTATTGACATTGCATCCTCAAAGTAAGGGCGGGGTGATTGGTGACCAAAGGAAGCAGAAATGATATCAACCCCATCCTCAATTGCATCATCCAGAGCAGCGAGAATGTCAGCATCAGAGCAGATATCAAACCAACAAGCCTTGTAGATGGCAAGTCTAGCACTTAGTGCACCTCCCCTAGCTGTTCCTCCAGCTATCGTCCCATATAAGCTGGCATTCACGACCATTGAGCCAGCCACTGTGGATGCAGTGTGGCTCCCGTGTCCATCACTATCTCTTGCTGACCGGAAAAAGGTACGATTTGCTAGTTCTAGAGGCCCAACTTCTGCTTCAATTCCTTTAGAATAGAATCGAGCTCCTATGATTTTCCTACATTAATTTATTTTAACTCATTACTTACGATATTTTTTTCCTGCTCTTTTGTTTGGTGGTAAAGAGTTGTTAGAATACTTAGGTACTTCCTTCTACCTGTTACAGTTGGATAATGTAAAATTTTCCCCGGCTACACATTCTCCCTTGAACTTTAATGGCACGGGACCTAATCCATGATCATTGAAGCTCTCAGACTCTGGCCACACTCCTGTATATTATTGTGAAAATATTTTGGTAAAAAATAAATGGTTTAGAGATGATTTGATGATGGAATTGAAATAATTGAAGTCAAACCATACCAGTGTCAATGACCCCAATGACTAAGTCTGACTTTGAGTCCACTGGAAGTTGATTGTATTGTTGAAGAGACTCTACTCCTAGGAAGTTCCATGAATTCGTTGTGTGCAACTTGTTTGTCTTGCTCCCAAACACCGAAACAACGGAATTGCTTTCTGTACCACAAGTAAATGATCGAGGTCCAAATTATTAGTGCACTAGGTTCCACAGATAGCAGGACTGGAGATGGTAAATGTGTATATATAATATATAGCCTCATCTAGGTATCCGTGGGATGAGACCTCTTAAATATCCCACGCAAGATCCACCGTCCAAATATTAATCGTGTGGTTTTGAGTGATTGTCTTTCGCCATTAATGATAGCGTATGATGTTTTTTGTATGGGGACCATCCGCTATTATTAATGGCTGCTGCTAATAGTGGCGGATGGTATGAATATTGATCGTTGAGATCAAAACATTAACGGTGGATCTTGCATAGGATGATTTTGGAGTCTCATTCCATGGGTATCTGAACGAGACCTATATATATATATACATACACCAATCTCTATATATATACAGACCAATCTGCTTGTAATACTATGTTCTTTAGATATATTGCCTTCATAATTTTGTATAATCTCTTATTTTTTCCAGTAAGTATCGAAAATTTCTACCGACTAACTCCAAAACTGCTACTAGGGAAGTCCCAACCAAAAAAAAAAAAATCAAAATAGTAGAAAGTTCTCTAGGTAGGAAGAAGCTTGCCAAATAACACCTATGACATTGCAAAATGTGTGTATAGTCACAAAGCAAAGAAGTGAAGAGTGTAATTACTATGTACCAAAAAAAAGTTAAAAAAATACTGTAATTACTTATTAATCCTTCCTTAAAAAACGACAATGTTTAATATAAATGTTCAAACTACTCTAGCTTCAGAACAGAGTTGGTAATATAGATAATCACCTGCAAGTTTTCGAGCTTGATCTGGTGTAAGCATAGCAGAGAAGCCTCTAAAGGTCTTCGTATAATGCTGAACTGATGCTTCATGTGCTCCGCCAACACTGGAAAATAAAAGAAAAAAAGAGTTTGTAAGACTAAGATCTAGAATGAAAAAAATATAGGTAATTATCAAGCTCGAAGTTGTTGTGGTGTATGGTTTCATGCCTTCCGATTACTGAAGAAAGCAAGTCATGATTAGCTGCAACGACGGATTCCGAGTCAGGATGAGAATGATGTCCCATGTAAACTATGTAATGCTGCAAAATTAAAGGAAATTGAATCCTAATTAGCCACCATAAACATGTGTATTATGAATAATTGTTCTGCTATATGCTCTCAAGACTCCGAGAGGCAAAAGAAGTTCCTACGTTCCAAAGTTAGAGAGACATTTCCAAAACGACGATAAATAAGAGAAATTTGGCTTCTTACGAACATATTCCATAACATTAGATAGAAATAATATGATAGTACTTGATTTATCTAGAATATAATAATAGCGCGACGGAAACTTTCTATCACTTTATAATAGTTAGAAAATATATATATTTTTAATTTTGGAACTGGCCAAAAATGAAGACATACTCTTAGTTCTTTCTCTCTTACAGTGCACAATTTAAATTTTACCTTTGTATTGCTGGTGCTTCCATGTACCATTGCTAATATAAAGAGCACCAAAAGTGCAAAAAGGGGAACCACTCTCGTCATGGTGCTAAAATTATGCAGCGCACGTAAAATGAAGAAGGGAATTTATTGAATTGAACAACGTAAGGCCACTCTTATAGGAAATGTTACGGGCAAACCATATGAACAGAATGCCCGAACCCAAATCAGCTATCTCTCAAAAAATCAAACATTTGTATTACATTTAAAATTATTAATTATAAAAATAATTGTAAATTTTTTTTTTATAAAATATAACGATTAAATTAGATTGGGACTCAAATAAGATAACATTCGATACAGCATATTTGAAACAAAACGCCGTGTAATGAGTGCAGAGGAATTGTAGAAACGGTTTGATACTTTAGTTGTTGGTAGGTTGTAGCCGGCTTCTGCTCATTCCAAAATGGCTGGATTATCTAATTTTAATAAATTATTTAATTATGTAGGGTTCTGGGGGCATTGGAATCTAAGGCGGACCGCTCCTCTAACATCCCACAGTTCGGCAGATGCTTCCTCTAAGGCAGAACGTTTCTCTTACATCCTACAGTTCAGCAGATGCCTATGCGGCAGAACGCTCCTCTTACATCCCACAGTTCGGCAGATAGCTTAGCCGCTGTTCATCTTTGTGCTGTTTGTAAAGTCTGACCCTATTAATAGCAATCTCCTCATCCTGGTATTTAATTAGAAAATTAAGAAATTTAATTAGGTTGCACCTCTATATGTAAACTCGGTTAAGAAATTATTTCCATAATTTTAGGTTGCTGAATCAGTGAAACCGAATCCACACCTGAATGAAAATATTGTGAAAAATATTACCTCCATTTCAAAATTAAAGAAAATTATTATTTTTTAATAAATTCGAAAATTAAAAATATATTTCAATTTTAGTTTCAATTTTAGTATTATAATAATAATAATAATAATAATAATATTTTTATTTTATTATAAAATAAATAACATTTCACAGCATCTATAAAAATATATGTATTTTAAAAACACTTTGTTTTTATGTGAAACTTGTAACCAAACATCTATTTATAAAAATATATCCAATTTTTTTTTTTAAAAGTAGTCTCAATTTTGAAACTAAAATAATACCCTTTTTACTCGTGCAACTATCATTCCTTCGAGATGTATTTGGTACTCCATAATATCCTCTCGGATTTTCTTTGAGGTGGAATATGGATACAATGGCAACTGACAACTTCCAGGGAAGGAGGAGCCCAATCCAGCTAAGAAGCCCAGAAATCACATTTACCCAATTCCCAAGTTTAGAGAATACAACAAAATTATCGACAACCTAACTCTTCCCAAGTGGGAGGCCTGAACCAATCGTAACCAACATAAAAAAGGCCATCACATTCAACAAAATTATCTTCTATGTTCTTTATATTTATCATAACGAGCTTACGAGAATGAAGAAAATTAAAAATACTGGCATTCCTTTCGGTACATTGGCAAGAAGAGGTCATGTCACCTTTCCCTTCTTGAGGAAGCATATATAAATACGTTCCAGTAACAGCCCAAAATCCAAAACATGGACTTAAGTACAACTTGCAACGGATGGGCTTGGCTGATTGACAATTCTTCTTTTTCCCTTTTCTTCTTTCTCTTTTGGTTATAGTAGATTGGTGTAATTTCGCTTCCTCAGCCTTCCTCTCCAAACTCTTTCATGAATCTCTCATGTACATCGAGGTCAGATTTGCTCACAGTAGGCCTCTGCCTTGCAAGGACCTTATCAAAATCGGTTCTTGAGATGGGAGGCGGACTTATCTGCAGATATATTAATCAGCAGTAAGGGAAACGTAGGTGATTATGATGATAAGTCCCATCATAGATTATTACTCCCTCCGTCCCAAGAATGATGACTTAAGTACCTTTTTTGTCGTAAAAAGAATGATCAAGGCATAAAAACTAATAAATTATGATGTGTGCTTAAAGAAGAAAGAGTTATATGGGAATAATCAAATTTTGCGTGGCTTAATAATTTTTCCTCTCTTCAACAGAATCATCCCTTGGTTTGTGAATCAGGAATAATACCTTTGAAGCAAGTCCTTGGGCGGTAAGCTCCTGCATCGTGATCTGGACAGCACCCGGCTGCTTCGGTCCACATGGAACCCAAGTACCATCATTTGTCTTAAGAAAAAACATGGCATCTTGGGTTTTACGAACAGGTTCAAAGAGCACATCCTCAACCTATTAAAAGGAATAAATGAGAGATAGAGATAGATAGATGGTAAGCAGATCTATCCTCTAAAGATATAATCTCCCGAGGTTGACACTAATTAGGCATTTCATCAGGCTCACACTTACAGACAGAAACATCAGAACCTGAAAACCCTTCTGACTTACGAGCCCAGGTTTCAAAGTCACTTTCAGTCAAGTTATTGGGGGTATCTCCTAGATGCACCTAAATATTACACCAAACCATAATGATTAATATACCGTCAAAACATAAGATGGTCTATTGGAGCTACAAATTAACTTTGCTTTTACAAGTAAGAAAACCATCACCTTGAACATGTGCCGCTGTGCCTTTACGTCTGGCAGGGGAATGTATATACGCTTGTCAAATCGTCGCCTGATAGCCTGTACAAATGATCAGTTAGCCTCAGTATCATGATAGTTCTCCCTATCATTATCAAATTGTAGATACCATACTACATGGCCCTACCTGATCTAAAGCATAGGGAGTATTTGTAGCTGCAAGAGCAAGAACTTTCTCATCATTGTGTCCTACACCCTGAAAATGTATATTAGAGAATATAAATTACTGTTCAATATCAAAACAACGGCCAAATTACTTGATAAGTCATTATATTTTCATATCTCCTTCCCTGGAAACATCTATATATTTCAGGTTGTGGGTACATTACTTTTTACCTTACAATTAGTTACCAGTGCTATTGTTTTTTACAAATACCTGCATTTGTACAAGAAGCTCAGTTTTGATGCGTCGGGAAGCTTCACTCTCATTGCCTTCTCCACCTTGGCCACATAAAGAATCTATTTCATCAACAAATATGATAGAAGGAGCACTATCACGAGCCATTTGAAAAAGATTTGAGACTAGTTTCTCACTTTCTCCCATCCACTTTGAAACCAGATACGAAGAAGAAACACTGCACAAAAGAAGCAGTTGGCCCTTGCTAACTTAATGAACTAAGGTCATGTACATAAGAAGTAATATTCAAACAATAGGACTACTAAAAATATTAAATGCGAGAATTATCAATGTAAATAAATAAATGTGTGCAAGAGAAACACATTATCAAATGATCAGCATTTTATTAGGCACTAGGGCTCCTCTACCGTCACTCGATTTGGCTAGGCACCTAGGCCTCCACCTAGGTATAATTAGACATTTAGACCTCTACGGTTCTACCGCATATTTTTCCTGACACAAGGTAATAAAATCAGGGTGTCCCCTCTTTCTGTTCCAAGTTTGAAGAACAAAGACTTAAAAAAAATCTGCAGAGAAAAAATTAAGAACAAAAGATGGGGATTCTTCAGTTATAATATGTGCATGTGGACGACTTACCTAAAAAAGGTAGAATCTGCTTCAGTCGCAACAGCCCTGGCTAAGTATGACTTACCTGTTCCAGGTGGACCATATAAAAGAAAAGCCCTCCATGGCCTCCTCTTTCCTAAATGAGAGAAATATACGAAAAATATGTTAAGCTACAGGTTAAAGATACACCAAACAGAGAAATGTCGTAAAATCATGATATCCACATGGTAACATTATTTAACTCCGGGCTTCTTACATTGGATAACAGCTTAGTAAAATAATTCTTTGTTGCCTCCTCAACAAAAAGCAGTCGAATCCTAATTAATACGTCAACAATAAACAATAATTCAACGAGAATAAACATTATTACAGCAACCAAAGTTGCTATCTCCTATTCAAGTAGACAAGACAATTCCATTTCAATCAAAAACCTACATTCAAGCACTAGAGATCAATAAATCTCATCATGGATTAGTTACCTATGAGCTGTGAGAGAGGCTAAATGTAAATCTTATGAGAATTTTATAGAAACTTGGAACTATAAGCAGTTTAACAATATTTTACATACTAACAAGATGCCTAAGAACGGGGTACCTTAGCACCAATTTATAAGAACAATGGGGATATCCAAAACTGTAGCAACTATAGGGGTATAGAAGTATTAGGCTCGTGAATAATGAAGTTGTTGTAGAGAGTATCTGAACACCAATTCAGAATAAGGACCCCCGAGTATCAGATAACCAATTTTGGTTTATGCGAGGTAGAGCTACTCTGCAGTCAATTTTTCTAACTAGACAACTAAAGAAAAATCAAATACAAATACAAGAACTCAAGCTAAATATATCTTCTAAAAACATGTGCTTTAGGCATCACCTTCAACTTTGAACCTTGCCAATCAATGGCTTTATGCTTTTGCCAGTCTTCAACTAATTCAAATAAGCTCATACTATATCAAATCAACCATAAATAAACCAATGCTCTAAAGCTAACATCTCAGATACACCATTCATAAACAAAGCACTTTCTTATCTTTCTGTTTTAGATTTTGCCAAACAAATCAAAATATAACCAAATCAAACAAAAGTCATCAAATAAACATGCAAAAGAACTAAAATTGACTTCTATGAAAATCAAATACGAAAGCATCAAACTGTAAATAAAATAGTCCAATCCACATAAAGCTCACAACAATCACACGACTAGTCCTATTCAACTGAACCTAACAAGCTGCACATACATTTTTGCAGCCAAGATAATCGGCTAGAAAACAATCAAGTTTAAGAAATAAGACTATAAACGGCCCCACACTCTTTAGCAAGATCAATTCTTTACCATATTAAAACCTCAAAAATATTCATCCATGACTCGTTAACCGCTAGATCGCCACGAAAACACCAAGTCCGCATAGCAAAAATTAACAGCTTATAACAAGCACAAAACTGAGGGAATTTAACGGGCAAAATAACCGCCTCCTGCAACGCCTGCTTCGCGCTCTCCAACCCTGCAACGTCATTCCACTTCACATTCGGCTTATCCCTAACAATTGCTGAATTCAACCCGGCCCGCAGCTTTGCCTGCTCCGGATCCTCCTCTTCCCCTCCCTCCCCACCACCACCATCCTTCCCCTTCGTCTTGGGCCTCGTAGCAACGGCCGCATCTCCATTAGCAGCAGGGCCGGTCCCACCATCATCCAACACAGCTCTAATCTCCTCGGCCCGGCGCAAATACTCGGAGAATTTTTGGGTAATAGTTTCTTTAATCTTGGGGTTTTTTTCGTATTTGAGGTGGGTTTTGAAGTACTCGAGAGCGTTCATGTAGAGAGGGAAGGCTTTTGAGTAGTTTCCGGCGTTGTCTTCTTGTACGGCTTGCGTTACGTACTCGATCGCTTGTTCTTTGAAATTGCTGTACATTTTGAAATTGGGGAGGATTTGGGAGATTGGATTGGACTGGAATAGGGGTTGGTGAGAGAAGCAATGATGGGATTAAGAACTTGGGATACCATGAGTGTGATTGAATTGAAAGTTCCGACTTCTTAACTTTGGAAATGGGCAAGCGGTTTGCTTGACCGTAATGTTGGTGGAGAATGAATTTGTGGATCAAAATTTGAATGAATTTGCGGGAAAAAACGTGTGCATCCAGCAGCATTTCACTTGGAAAGTGTACGTTCCGCACTACATGTTGTATCTTCAATTAAAGCGTACGTAATTAATCACTGCTGAACTAGCTCATCATATCTCAGTCTCACCAAAACCCCATATTTTATTGAAAAAGTTAAAAGACAATTTTGGTTAATTATTATTTTTTATTTATATATTCTAAACTAATAATAACTTATATTAGAGGAGAGACCGATGCAAAAGACTAGGTCATGTTGTTTATAGAAAATTGATTTTAAAAATGTTATATTTCTTCAACTTTTTAATTTGTATATAAAAAATTTGTATTTTACTTATAATTTTTTTTAAAATTAATTTTTAAAAATTATTTTAAACAATCATATCAATTTTTTATTAGTTCAGCAGGTGATAATATGTCCCAATAAATAGTTCCAAACATGGCCATATATATAAACGAACAACATCAAACAAAATAGGCTTCAATGGCGAATAAAATTTTGCTGTAACATATGCAAATTTTAATATATACTCTTAAAAATTAAAATTATTGTATTCCGTTAAAAAAATATTTTTATAAATTTCTTAATCTTCGAGGTCTGACTTCGTTTTTGCTAAATTATGTATTACAAAGCGAATAACATGTCAGAATTTGTGTGGGTACTTGAGCGTCAATAGTTCCGGCTTTCGGGTTACCCGCAAGGGATTTGGCTCACTGTTGTGAAACACAAACTCATTCCCATGTAGCCAAGGAAGCCAGAGGTTAGTTGCCTGCAAAGACTCTTTACTCATGTGGATATTAGGTTCATTAGTAAAAATTGAGTGGAACCGATGTTTTATGGAGTATTAGGTCGCCGCAACATATGCATATTTGTTAATACACGTAATATTATTATAGTCTTAATTTCGTGTTTGCAAGTTATTGTCGATTAAATTTGAAATTTAAGTCTTAGAATACTCTTACACAAGTGATTTGTGTCAGTTTTTTTATAATAAAAAAATAATAAAATTACATGTAATTATGGAGAAAAAGTGATTGGAATTGAGTATGTGATGTATGTAATTGTTAAAATTGAAAGTATAGTATGATTTAAAAAATTTGTGACGTAAATCTTATTTTCTTTTAAAATTTAGAGTTCAAATTAGACTTGAATCATACTTAAATTATCGGTATTTTAACAAAATCCATTTAAATGTCATTTTCCTAGACTTAGCAAATGGATAAGTCATACCCAAACGGATTGGACCTAAAGGGTTGGGTTTAAAATGGGTTGGGCTGAAAAGATTTAGTTTTTTCTAACCAAATAATGTGAGCCCAAACCCAAGATTGGGGGTGTTATTTTTCTGTAGAAGTAATCACCGGTTCAATTTTTTGGGTACAACCCATGTACCGAATTGCAACCGATTCTATTGTTATCGGACTTTCAGTACCGGGACTTTTGAGAATGGGACATTTTGAAGCAATTCATTACCGATTTGCCAATCCGCGAACCATTTTTTTTTTTCATTTTAAATTTTTTAATGGGAGTTTGTGTGTAATGGATTATTGCAACGAAAACTATTTTGAGTTAGTATTGTAATTATCCACAAACTACTTTGAATATTATGCAAATAAGAGGTTTTGTTAATGGACATTGTAATTGCATTACACTATTCTAAATTTCATCAATTATAAAAACAATTACCCATTAACCAAATTATATTATAATATTATTTTTAATAATATAAAAAAATGGAGTTATGACCGTATAAGTATTTGGTTTTATGCAAGTTAAACTACTTTACTTTATTTTTATACTAATTTTGATTTTGATTTTCGTTTACATATAGAATTCAAAAGAAAATGGGGTAATATTTATTTCTTTTGAGATGCATGTAATTTTACTTACTGAAAGGCATCAAGCTATGGCATCTACATATTTATGCTATGTTACATGAATATGGCATGTTCAGAGACTATCTTAAATAATACACCATTGGATAGTAGCTGCTAATAATTGAACATACATAAAATTATTAGGATAACATTATTATATAAATTATCAGAGATATTAATAAAATGTATACAAATTGATGTGTCAAAATATTATTTATTATAATGATAGACTCATTTCATATAAAGAAACATTCATTAATTATAATTAATTTAACATATCAATTTATGCATATTTTTATACGACAAACTCTATAACATGTGTTTATTAAATTAAAGTATTGTAATCTAAATTCTACTTACAAGAATCAGTCATTTTTAAAAAAAATGTTAGCTGCATGTAAGATAGTTAAAGGAAGTTAGAATGGCACTTTCTCTCTTTGTTTTTTTTTTGGGTGTTGCTCACTATAATTAGAACAACATTTTCTAGTAATTTTTGTGAGAGAGAGAGAGAGACAAAAAAAAAAGACAATACACCGAACCGAACTGAAAAATCGAACCCGAACTCGTGTTGAACTGATATCAGAATCGGTTATGCGGTCCGGTATAAAGACATGAACCGAAAATTCTTTGTTCAATTTGATACCGATTCAGATTTTTGAAAATGAACAGTCCTATTTCTATTTATGTTTTTTACTTTTTATTTTTCTTTGTAAAAAGATTATGAAAACTTTTGCTTCTAATTAAAAAAAAAAATATTTGAAAATGATATTTTAAAGAATGAATGTTATGTAAACAATGTTACTTGCATTATGTATATTATTAGAACTTTCGTATCATATTAAAGTGGATTAGGAAAAAAAAGGAGATATACTACAAAATTAGAACTAGATAAAACTTAAAAATTTATAATTTAAAATAAAATGTTAAATAGAAGAATACAATCAAATAAAAAATATGATTAAATACTTAATAAATAAGTCATAAATAACATAAAAATTGTGAATTGGGTTGGACGCTTGACATCAATTTGAGTGTGTACTAAAAACGAACTGACCATTTTTTTTTTTTTTTTTGTGATCCAAAACAATGGTCCAAAATTCACTTATTTAACGGGCTAAACCGACTGTGAGCGTGACCCGACTTTTGCCGGATCTACTTTTCCCTGTAAATAATCTTTCGGATTACAAAAGAAGAAAAAAAATAAATCACACAACTCAATTTTCAAAATGAAAAGAACAAGTCAACCCCTTGAGCTTTGGGCTTCTCTATACTTTATTGTGAAGAAGTCTCCCAAACCCGTTTCATCTCGCACTGTATAGACCACATAGCATAGTCTGTAGGGCATCGTTGGTGGCGGCGGAGAAAGAAAAGGGCGCAAATGGGAAAGCACGGCAAGAAGCAGAAGAACAACCAGCAACGTAGAGGGAAGAAAGTGGCCTACAATTCAGAAGAAGAAGATGAGCACCACCAAAATTTCCCGTTAAGCCCTCCTCCTCCTTTTCCGTCTGATGATGACAATGTATCCCAAGAGGAAGAAGAAGATGAGAATAATAATCAAAACCCAATTCTCGATGTCCCTTCAAAGTTCTCCCTCTATCAACAATCTGTTCAGGTAACCTCTTCACTCTAGCATATTCTCCAAATAAGTCACTTTCTTTGTTTGGTTAAGCTCGGTAGAAATAGAAATGTATTAAATTATATATTTTTATGATAGTGCATGTTTAGTTTAGTGGTGGAAGCATGCTGATGCAGGGTCTACTTCCCAGATTCTGTCATAGTTTGACTTTCATATTCAAAATTAATACTTTTAGAATTCAGAATTAAGCATATACATCAAAATTTCGAAATCAAGGGACTTGTGATTAGTAGCAGTTTCGTTTGGTTATTATCTTTCGGCTTACATTTTAAAGACAATGTTATTGATTCTAAATATGGTCACTTTGACTATAAAGTCAAATTAAAACATTTATTATGTGTATTATGTGAGGGAGGAATTAAATTTTATAGTCAATTAGAGGATATTGAATCATTTTATACTCTGATCAAATTGGACTTTTCTTGGGTTTTTGTGGAGCAGAGGTAGTATAGAAATGTCTATCTGAATTGATTGTTGATTTGAATGCAGTCACCAAAAGGAGATATAAGTTATCTACTGAAGTTCTTTTTAATGTATGTGGGTGGGCGACTGCCCCTTCATCTCCAGGAAGATTTTTGTGGCACTGCACTTCTTAGGTACTTATTCACAAACCTTTAGAATGAGTTTATTTTATGTGTAACCCAATTTTGTCTTACATCTTTGATGAAGTAACTCTTTAAAGTCTAGTGATAATTGCAATTATGAGTTATGACTTATGAGGGTTGATTAGAAAAAGAAAATCAGGCGTCTAACTTCCTTAATGAAATAAACATCTTCAAGTCTAATGGGTATTGCAGTTTGTAAACATACTATTTGGACCACCTATTACAATTGTGGAGGAGTAGGTTACGGTTGTTTAGCCTTTAACTTGAACTTGACTTATTGATTTATTGGCTTATTATTAATACCTCGTCTTAAGAATGTAGTTTGGAAACCTTGTTGTTCTCCCTCCTTTCCAATTAGAGACACTTATCTAAAATGATAATTCTTAAGGAAAAGTTTGTGTTTCCAAACATGTCCCTAACATTAACTAGGAATGTAGTAATGGTGACATGATAGCCAATCAACTTATAATATAAGTAATGTCATACAGATGATTAGGAACTTCATTTGACTTTATATTCTAAAACTAGAAACATATCTCTAATTTTTGAACAAAGTAAAAAGGAATATTTGTCTATAATTTGTAATGGAATTGTGAAGGGATTAAATCCTTGCATTCAAAAGCTTGTGATGTGCCTCTTGTTTTATTCCTAATCCCATCGTAAGCGCCTAACATTGCTCACATTCTTTATTTGGCAGTACAGAATGGCTGCGTAGCGACACAAGACGTACTGCCATTGGGCTTGATTTGGATGTTGAGGCCCTTAATTGGTGCATGGAGAACAATCTCAATAAATTTGGGGCTGATGTATACTCCAGAATATCTCTATTTCATGGAAATGTCTTGCATCCTCTTGAGGCCAAACTAGTAAAATTTGAGCCTGAGAACCTCATAAGCAATATTAAACTAAAAGAAAATGAAGATGGTTTGGAAATCGATATACTGAATTCTACTTTACAAGAGGGGGCTGATGCCTGTGCTCATGATAACCTGATGAAAGGCTCTCCATTGCCCGCTAGAGATATAGTGTGTGCTTTTAATTACAGTTGTTGTTGTCTTCATAGTCGTCAAGAGCTGGTTTCCTATTTCAGATATGCCCTTAGTTCATTGTCTGGAAAAGGTGGAATATTTGTGATGGATTTATATGGAGGCACATCATCAGAGTGCGAACTTAGGCTACAGAGAAGGTTTCCCAATTTCACGGTATGCTCATTTTGCATGATGTCCTCCTTTTGTTTTTACCTTCTTAAATTGTAGTACAGTGAATATCCAAGAAGGCCTCATGGTGTTTCCTCCGTACGGACAAATAATACATCAGTTCTACTGTGCAAGAACATTTTGTTGAAATTCTAGGTTGATTTGGGTAGAATACTAATTTAGTCTTATTATAAATTCTTTCAGTATGTTTGGGAGCAAGATGGATTTGACATTATTCAAAGGAAAACAAGAATTAGTCTCCATTATATTCTTCAAAAGCCACAGAGAAAGATTCGCCATGCATTTTCATACAGCTGGAGATTGTAAGTATTGCCTTGTTACTAGTATAACTTATTATATCTGTCCTGCATATTTTTCATTTGCTCCATGTTGCATGTTTCAAGTTTAGTGATATTTTTTTACCAGTAATGTTGGCAAGTACTCACCTATTCCACAATAATAGACCCATTTGTCATTTTTTTTTAAACAAAGAGTTCCATTTTTAATTGATTGTAGTATAAGATGACACATTGTTCTCAAGTTTATAATACAGTTTCATTACCATGCCACTGCTATTAGTCTAACAGATGTATTCTCAATATTTGCAAAATTTTCAAATGATACTAAAGAGAGTGAGAATTTCAAAAAATTTCAAATGGGACTTTTGTGGGCTGAGTAATATGATTAGCTCTTCAAATCGTTAATCGTTAATTGCTCATGCATCCAGGTGGTCATTGCCTGAGATAAGAGAATGTTTAGAAGAAGCTGGATTTAAATCTGTCCACTTCTGGCTTCGCCAGATGCCAGACAGCGAAAGCATCCGAAGAATCGATGGATTTGGTGATGGACGAGACGTGAAATATGAAGAGGTGACGAGTTTTCAACAAGAAGATTCATGGAATGCGTATATTGTAGGTGTTGCCTAGTAAGTGGTCAGCTCCTTGACCAAATTTTGTTAAGCTACTGCTTTGTTGGAAGGCACATGCAAAATGAGAATCATATATCAAAAGCTTTTTATTCATGTTCCAGAACTTCATCTCCTTTTATAGATTGGTTCCATTCCTTATTTTATCTCGTAACGTACAATAGTACTATTGTTAAGTTGTTAACTAATGTCGCTAGAAAACTCTTTAGCCATTTTTGGGCATGTCAGTCCCGAAAATAAATTTAGATTCATGTTATTTTTGTTCAGTGCCAAGGTCAAGGCAAGTGCATTCATATTACAAGCTGAAGTTCGGTAAGTTTGGGATGACCATGCCTGCACCTCCAGTCACCAGATAAACTTTAAATCTAGAAACAGTCGTCTAGAAAATCGGAGTGATGATAACAATAACACAGTAATCTAGAAAATCACAGTGATGATAACAATAACGAGCTGATTAATGAGGAACTGCACATATGGGCTTTAAGTCATTGGCTGTCTGTGACCATAACAAACTGACGTGCAAAAGAGACAACACCATGCAATTAGATCACAACACTAGTGCAAAATAGATTACAACTTGAGCACAAACTAGGATTATAACACTTAGTGCAAAATAGGCCAACTTCAAATTCCATTTCAGTCCAACGACTCGGAGAGGAAGTTCATCAATCCATCTCCAGCTCAACCTCCTACAGGGCTAGGACATATTTACAGTCATCCATTCTTGCACACCCTTACTCGGCTGTGTCATAGACCACATTCTGCTCTTCAAACTTCACTCCGACCAAGAACCTTATGCTCACCTGATCACCAAAATCAACATATAAATCCAACATCTAGAAATGCAAATTTCTGATATTTTATGGAGTCATCTGGAAACAATGCTTATTTGGGGAGAAGATGGTAATTAAATACCTGATCAGGATTATAAGCAGCATATTCGTTATACTCAAGAGTGCTGTCCTTATGCTCTGACGGGACCAATCGTCCACAAGGCACCTTGATATCATCCTTCCATACGAAATGCTCCAACTCATCCGTCTTTTTCCTCCCCAGGCACTTCACTCCAAGCTGCTTCTCCTCCAAAGACTTGGTATCCTGCATTTGTCCCATAATGATACGCTCGGCATAAATATCAAAGCACATAGTATCTCAGCTAAGAAAAAAAATTTGATACCTCAGGTGGACTGGTAATCTCTGTAATCTTATCTCCCAAAGAAGCAACAGCCAAAACCAAGAAACCTTCTGGCCTGTCCACAGCCGTAAACCCATATCTAGCAGCTTCCGCTGCAGCATCTGAGCATACAATCACCTTCCCAAACTGAAAAAGGAAAAGGAAACATGAAACAATAACCAGACAGACAATGGCTAAGTAATTAGTGAAAGCTTTATAAATAAACCCCCACCATATAGCCTGCAACAGGAAGGGAGCAAATTGCCGGCATGAACCCCTTGTGCAAATGCCTCAGCAGATTCGAGTTCCGAGTATCTTACAGAAAACTCAAATATTAATCATCAAAGAAATCCAATATATAAAATAAACGACTGGTAACACGGAGCTTACCACACCATAGTAGGCTTTTGTTTGGGAGGTTCTTGATCTCATCATAGGAAGGGCCAGCACTCACCTCAACAGAGAATATGTTATCAAGTGATACAGAGTAACTCTGAAAAAGAAGTAACGAACGTTAACAGAGATAGAATCTACACGTATTATTAACAAAATGGAGCACAATGAATGGTACATACAATATCTCCGACTTTGACAGGTTCATAGGTTTTCTCTAGATAGTTCACAATCATCTTGTAGTCCTCCGAATCATTTTCCACAGGAGAAATAGAGCAACCCAATTTGTTATAACGATCAAACAGAGGGTCATCAATGGTAGCACCACTCATGTCTCCAATAAGGCGCGAGGCTACATTAATGTCTCTAATAGTCTCCAATGCAGATGCAGCCTATATATTCAGACTCAAGTCAGGGACAATACATTATTCATACTTATATACTCTATATATCTTTGTAGATACAATATTTTAATCGTACGTGATCTTCAATGTCTTTGTAGTCCTGAAAGATGAAGGGCCTACTGCTGTGCATGAGAGTAAACCACCTCTGGCTGAAGTCTGACCACACTGCCATAACCCTCTGCCCTTCTACCTTCAACAATTTCAGTTTGTGTATAAATTCATGGATAAGATCTTCACCTGAGACAGTTATACCATCAATTAATTACCGTCTACAGAAACAGAGATAAAAGGAGAACGGAAGAGGCTCACATTTATTCAGATGGAAATCTGAAAGCATTCCCATGGGAAGATCGGAAGCATCATGTCCCATCTCCATCAGAGCATACCTGGGCAGAAAAGAACATATTTACTCCCTAAAATCGACCTCAGCGGAAACCAAACCCAATACTCCGTACATCCTCCATTCCATGAAATGGTGACGTATGAAAATTTTGCAATTTATAGGGATAATTTTCTTTCATAACACAAATATTAAGAATAATTTCTCTTTCATGTTTACTTCTAAACATAATAAATTGTTAGTTTAATAATGGTGGCAAGTTAATATAATTGTGATCTTAAATTTTAAGACCGTCATTTTAATCTACAATCGCCAAAACTAACAATGGGCTCTTATTGTGGAACTGAAAAAATAAAAGGTAACACGCATAGTGCGACAGTCACCTGTAAATCTCCTGACTGCACAGCATTTTCATGAAATTTGCCACCTTTGGATCAAGCTTGCAATGCATAACTGCAATCCCAAGTTGTCGAAGGCCTAGCCCTCCATATCGAACATCACACCCATCATTCTGCAATTGCGTAAGCACATAATGCTTAACCTTTAAATTCATCAGCCCAAGGAAGGAACAAGTAATCTATTGACAATACTCGTTATCCTTGAAAAGAGAAGTTTTTTACCATATCAATGGGGAAGAATTTATGGTGCTTCTTTTGAAACTTATTCTCTCTTTCCCATGGCTCAAATTTATTACCAGTCAGTTCCTCAAAGAGCGTAGCGAACTCCTTCGCAGCATCATCCACATTCTCCCATTCCTCGAGTTTTTCCTCTGCTCTAGAGTTGGCACCAACTTTCCCTTTCTTGTAGTACATGTGCAAATTGTTATCCGGAACCGTAATCAGTTGCATGATACAAAAGCTGCATTCATCAAAATCGTATATTCAATACTACACCAGCAGAAAAAATAAAAATAAAAATGAGAAGTTTAAAAAATTAAAAGGAGCTAGAGACTGGAGCCTTACGTATTTACTCCTATTCCAATGTCACAAACAGAAAAGGCGCAGTTATATAATACCCCATCTTTCTCAAAGATCTCTCCTCCTTGCTCTTGCAGCATACTATCCTTGTGAACTCCTCTCTTCCCATACATCTTAATCTGCAAATCCATAAATTCATTAATTTGCGAAACATAATTTTGAGAGTTTACAAAATTTCAAACAACCAATATTGGGGAGATCGATCGTACTTCTGCAGAAATGGATTGGAGCACCTCCTCGCTGGGATCTTGCTTATCCCATGGTATTCCTCTACCCTCAACTGCAAGGTCACTGAGAACATCATACGCATCTAAAGGCTGTGCTTCTTGTTTTTCAATACTGTCACTCAACCAAGCTTCCCTTAATACAGGTATGCCGCTCTTCCTAGAGTCAGATCATGGTATTAGATTAAAGGAGCTTTAAATGAGCTTACTGGCAAATTGAAACATAAGAAATTGCAGGATTTCAGAAACCAAGTCACCTTTCCACAATCTACTCCAACACAAATGAGTGTATATCATGTAGCAAATGTTACAGACAACTCCATATGGACAGAAATTAATATATTAATAATGGTATATATTTGACATGAATAATCTATCATCAAATAGGACAAGCTCCCTAATTTAGTTGGGAAAAGAAAATACGGCATGATGGCCTTGGTATTTATAAGGACGGGCAGTGATTTTAGTGAACATTCATTTTAAGGGTAAAACGTAACATCCCCCTTCCTATTACTATTTCACTTGTGAATAAAACAACAAACCATGCACTGAGTTGCCTAACTGTGATCAACATTGCTAATTACTAGTCTGTAATTTAAAACTATAAATAAAAACAAAACATCTTGAATAAATAAGATAAACCAATGAGCTTCCAGATCTAGTGGTACCCTATTGCCCTCTTATCCTCTGCTATTCATCCACCAACTATTTTTATCCCCTAACAGAACGTACAGGGAGTTGATAATTAAATCCTGTAGGGGACTTGTATTTTTGTGTCCCCTCACCAACCTTTCTAATTGTAATCTCCAAAGTAAAAATAAAATTTGGAAACAATTAATAGAAAAATACGTAGTACATAAGATAATAGAGTACTAACACTGCTTCTGCAACTTTGGATGAGCCACCGCGATCCCTCTCAGCAGGGGATACAACAAGACAGCTTACACCTACAATATGAGCAATGTTCAAGCAACAACCATAATAAATCTCAAAACATCCATAACCTGAACACTTGCAGGTTTATCATGGATAACAACTCTTAAAACAACAAAAACACCAATACTTGAAAATTTATCATGGACCATTACCGAGAACAGAATTAGCAACTCTTCCTCCATGTTCTTCGATAGTCGACTTCCAGTATTGCTTCATAGAATCATCATCACACAGTTAATAAATTAGTCAACACTGTATACACACACTTATGAGATTTAGACACACACTTGCTCCATACCCAATTATAAGGGCACTAGCCTCCATTATTTGGGGGAGGTAGTATACGGTAGAAATCTCCGACTTATACATTTACTTTCGTTCTAAAATTAGAGATAATTATTATCTTTTAGTACGTTTTAAAATTAAAAATAAATTCTTATTTCATTAGAATAAAACATCATTGTATTCTTAATTTTTTATTCCATTATAAATATAAATAAAAATTTATACCATCACTAAAAAAATATTTTAAAGTATTTCTTTTAATGTAAAAATTGTAATAGAACATCTATTTTTGAAAATTGTTATTTTTGAAGACATCTCAAATCTCTAATTTTTTGAGCAGGAGGATAATAAACGTAGGTCATACGTGGGCCCTAGAGAGACGGCCTGATAGAGAAATTGTCATTCCAGTAAATGGCTTGTCCATGGAACCCAAGTCCCTTTTGGCTCGACCCTTCGGATCCTGATATTTCTTTAGTAACTGCAACATTGAGAGGCATTCGATGGTCATGTAAAAAGGAATATGAGGTGAATTAAAAGATATCACACGAGATATAATGAATATTACATCAGAAACTGGGGTTTCTTCAGCGAAATCAGGGAATGTAGTTGGTGTCTCTTTCCTTGGGGGGTCCCTGGAACTGAAGGTACAGGTGGACCACTCACTATATGATCCGTTGCAAGAATATTTAGTTCGGCCGCATTCCAATTGACCTCCACAAATTGGACAACTATCTAAAGGCCCGTAAAACAGCATGTCTTGGCTGTAGTCACATACAAATTACACCATATCATTACTCGATAAGAGCCATAGCTCCATGCAGATTGGAAATTTGAAATTTTCATGCCACGATACAGTATACTTCCTCTCCCTCCGTCACCAAATGAGAGTCTCAAAATTAAAACGGGTCTCTCATTTCGAGACATTATACCTTAAAGAGTTCTAACTTGTGATAACATCGATACTAGTACTATATGTACCCCCTCCAACCCAAAACAAGTCTCAAACTTAAAATGGACTCTCATTTCAGGCCTTAGTTTGAATTTGTGATGATTTTGTAACTAACCATCTAGGGATGACAGCATCATCGGAGCCTTCTGTGTCTTGGCCATTGGCATCCAAGATTTGGCGCATTTGCTGAATTGACAGGTGCTCACTTATAGCTTTACAGAACTTTTCAAAATCTGCAGCAACATCGGCCTTTGATTTCTCATTTGTGTGCCCGTTCTCATTTCCGGACTTAGCCTTCTTTGGAGCATGCTCATGCTCAGAGTAATGGGCCTTGTTTTGATCTGCCTTTTGCTTTCTTGTCAGCTTTTTCTCTTCTTCACCACCAGAGGAATGAGTATTTGATCTCGTCTCATGAACTTTCTCATCCTAATAGGACACCAACATGAACAAGTAAGCTTCTAAGGAAAGTACCTGCTAGAAGATGGAAGGACCAGAATACTATTTCTACTTATTTTTAAAAATAATTGCTTTTTAATATTTTGAGTTTGGGGGTGTGAATTAGGCTAGTGGTGCTGAGTAAAGAGTTGCTTAGAATTGACTCACAAAATTTATCTAAGTTTAATTTGGTTCGAACTTGTTTAACTAAAGAGTCCGAGCGATTATGAATCAACCAAAATAGTTGAGCGAAGTAGTTTGAACTTATCTAATGCAAGTTAATTGAGTTACAATACATAATTTGAAAAGTTTCAAGTAATCAATGAATTTTAAAGACAACTCAACAAAAATGAACCCGAGTCTAAACAATAAATTCTTTTACATCATTTTAAAATGGCTTAAAGGTAATTTTAACCCTGTGGTATTATGACTTTTAGACATTGAACCCTGAAAAAAAAAATTTTTGAAATCGAACCTCAATGTTCGTATATTTTTTGAAATTAAACCTTCCGGCGATTTTAATTCCAAATTTGGCCAGAATATTCGCATTTTTGGCCGGAATATTCACATTTTTTGTCGGAATATTCCAATTTTTGACCGGAAAAC
>JAUMHB010021503.1:3133-14408 GCA_032359685.1 Pittosporum tobira
TCATGCTAATTAATAATAATAATTATTATTTTGGTTAATTAATGGATGTTAGATATGGTCGATGTTGACGCATGCATTGGATGCTCATATCATAGAGATTTACCGAGTCAAAATATTGTGAATAACACACTTCAAATTAGTGAATTACGCCATCACCTAATTCTTGTGGCTGATGTTTGACAGGAATAATTTTGTCGGTTACCATGACATAAGTTGACTTCATGAGGGTGTGGTTCACATGTACACTAGACAGTAGACAGTACTCACCGTCACAATTTACTTTTTTTTTTTTTTAATTCATTTTAACTATTATCAGAATACTTAGCAAAAAAAAAATAAAAATTATTATCAGAATAAGTAGAGGGCTATATAAAACATTTTCTATTTAAAGACGGTGTTAAATTATTTTTATTTATGATAAAATGATAAATTAAGAATACCATAAAAATTATACTAAAATTTCAGGACATATTAAAAAGTACTCTCTCCGTTTTAAAACTTGAGATGATTTTGAATTCTATCAAATTAGGCTTGTGAAATTTTAAAATTTAAATAATGACATAAATTTGTAAAATTTTAAAGTTTGTACGTAATAATATTTTATTATAATTTACTAAATTTGAATTTTAAAATCTCATAAACGTACTACATCAAAAATTATAAATATTTTTAATTTTAGAATATAGAGGATAATAAATTATCTATAATTGAAACGGAGCCAGTAGTTATTTTGCCATGTGCAAGGATACACGGTCACCCGGCTGGCTTAAATAGCTGGATACAAATTAAAGAGCAACACGTTATTGTAGGTGCGTGGGTCATGAGTATCTCATTATGTTCTAGATTGCTGTCCACTAGCCTTCACTTTTGATCAAATCTCATTTTTCCCATTTTGTGCACCTATGAAATTTGCTTAAATCCGGCCTTCAATTCCCACATATTTTGACTCAAAATAGTCAAATACGTAACATTAGTACCTTTTTAACTTGGTTGACTTGTATGTATACAGCGGCAACTGGTGCTGGTTTCATTGCACGAGACATAACGTTCGAGAACTGGGCTGGACCTAGCAAGCACCAAGCCGTGGCTCTTCGTGTTGGTGCAGATCACGCAGTGGTCTATAGGTGCAACATTATTGGGTACCAAGACACATTATATGTTCACTCTCAGCGCCAATTTTTCCGTGAATGTGACATATACGGGACAGTGGATTTCATATTCGGAAATGCAGCTGTGGTCTTCCAAAACTGCAGCATGTTTGCCCGCAAGCCCATGGCCCAACAGAAGAACACAATCACAGCCCAAAATCGAAAAGACCCTAATCAGAACACCGGGATTTCAATCCACGCCTGCAGAATTTTAGCAACATCAGATCTAGAGTCATCGAACGGGAACTTCTCAACGTATTTGGGTCGACCATGGAAATTATATTCGCGAACTGTGTACATGTTATCTTACATGGGTGATCACATTCATCCCAAGGGTTGGCTGGAATGGAACGCGACATTTGCACTTGATACATTATACTATGGTGAGTACATGAACTATGGGCCGGGTGGGGCTGTTGGGCAACGTGTCAAATGGCCAGGGTATCGGGTTATCACGTCATCAATTGAGGCGGGTAAATTCACCGTTTCACAATTCATTTATGGATCGTCATGGTTACCTTCGACAGGAGTGGCTTTCTTGGCAGGTTTATCAGTTTAAAACTGCGCTATGCTGCTGATATAGGGAAATATAAACATCCATAAAAGACTACCAACCGATAACGAGTCGGAAGTTCTTTGATTCTGTTTCTCCATTTGCATTATAGTAAGTATATAGTTACATTTTTTTTTGTTTTCTGTTCTAATTTTTCATTATGTAATAATTAGTCCAGTAAAAGAAAATGGCATTCTTTTCTCTGATCTGACTCAAAGATGTATAGAGTGACCATAGTGGTGTTACAGTAAGTTTACCAGTACTTGTCATGAAGAGAACTTATTGTTTCCAATATAAATGGCAATTACTTTAAATTACAGTTACTTTACTTGTACTCGTCATGTAAGGAAGTTTGGTTCCATTTACACTCTTAATGTAAATGAACACTAAACTACTAATCAGATTTGAGTTTGAGAACTAATTTATTTCTGGAGTTCGTTAAATTAAATAACCATTTATTGAACTTAAATCAAGATTTAAACGAACTGAACATGTTCAGCTTGTTTAAAGTCCTTAATTGTAATTTGATCGTTTTGAGTCCCTTGAAATACATCAGGCCTGATTGGAAAATCTACTTTACCCAGGTGACTAGGTCACAACTAAACGCATTTCAACGTTAGCCATGAGATTTCATGGTCCAAACTACTAGGGAAATACTAACGGACTGGTCCGATAAAAGGCTTGCTTGCAAGCGCGACAACTTGGAGGATCCGCTAGGCTGGCAGCCAGCTCATCTTGCAGACCAGATTGAATACAGAGAATTATATCTCAGAAAAGATATCTCATATTTTTATAAAGGTCCTTATAATTTTCATGATAATATTACTTTACTATATACTCTTTTTGTTTCAGAATTTTTATTATAAATTTTGATGATTGTGTGATATAAATTTTAAAATATATAAAATATATTTAAATATTTTACTCTTATTTTTTTAATATATTCATATGATATATTTTTAATTATAATTTAAATATTATATTTTTTTTATCTTATAATTCATATTGTACAATTATTTAAAAATATTACAAAAATTATTGGACAATGATTGAGATATTTGGGACAAGAAAGTCAGCACTTGGCAGCTTTAAGTGACATTGGTAAAATGTCTTCAAGCATTTTTTATTTGTTCACAGGACATGTATAGAAGTCAAAAATAGTGAACAAAGCACATGTTCCCAGCAACCAAAAATAAATGTTCCCCACCCCCCCCCAAAAAAAAAAAAAAAAAAAAAGAATGACCCTTCTGATAATTGTAAATGAGAAAGTCATAGGTTCATCGATTTCCTTTTTATTTATTCTTCCTTCTTTTTATCTGATAAATATGTTTAATAATTTCCTTGGGATTTGGAACATTTGCATTGTATAATTTACCACTTATTCTATTCCAAAATTAGAGTTACGATAAAAAATGACAATTTTTAAAAATAATTTTTTTATTATAATTTTTACATAAAATTTTTTTTAGAACAATTTTTTTTTGAATGTGATATTAAATTTTATCTATATTTATAATAAATTAAAAGCATAAATATATTTTATGATATTAAAATAAAAATTTATTTTTAATTTTAACATGGAGTAAATATGAAATGTCAATAGTAGGGAATTACATGCAACCATTGATTTTTATCTGCTCCACAAACCAACGTTAGTGGTTACGATCCAAGTGATTAAAAACTGCCATATTGTTGAGAGTAAGTAAGTGACATGCATTTACGGGCATCATCTAACAACTGCCCCAACTGTCTCCAAGCTTTAAAGGAGAAATTCAGCAACAGTGGTCCTCTCCTATACACAACGAGAAGAGTGTGTGTTCAGCAACTTTACAGTGGACCTCCCCTATACACTACAAGAGTACGCGTGGCTTGTTCTTGTGGATTTGGAATTTGGGATAAACATAAATACCCAAAGCCCGTATTATAAGTTTATTATCATGGTAAATGATCTCACACTCATAAAACGTTTGAATTTAATTCAAATTTATTTTGCCTAAAAAGTTTGATTCTTTTAAATATTATTCAAGTTATAATCGTTCGATCGATAGTTAAACAAGACTAGAATGAAATATTAATATTGGCACGATATAATTGATAAGTCAAATTTTAACGGGTCAACACTCAATCTAATTTTAACATAACCAATTTGTTGGAGAAGCCAGCTTGAGTTGCTCTAGTTTCATCGTTCTTCTTGTTTTTCATACCCAGTCGCCAAATAAATTTCTAGTTATTCTATTTGAGTTAATAAAAGTTTCAGATAAATTCTTCTAACTTTTCGAAATTTCAACTGCTCGGTAAACATTTCGTTCAAATTAGAAAAAAAAAAAAATTTTCGAAATACTACCATTGAATACAACCCAATGAAACATCAAAACAACTCACCATCAAGAGATTTCCAGTATATAAAAACAAAGGGTACACATGTCCAGAAAGTTACAATGAGAAGTCCATCAACTTTCCTGATGGAATTTTACTAGAGAAGATTTTCACCACTCCGAAGAAACTTAGAAAAAAAAAAAAAGGGGGTAAAACTAATATATAGTGAGTTCGAGTGCCCCAGTGGAGTTCCTTCTCATAAGTGTCCGTGGTATCCGTTTGTTTCGTTCCCTTCTCTCTCAAAAGAAGAAGATTATTTGATGGGGGGGACAAAAAAACTAAAAAGATGAATTATAAATTCCTCTCAATAAATTCCCAAATCCTCTCTTCCATATATAGCCGGTCCCTGACTGGACGAGGCATGTGACGTGCATCAGGAAAAATCAACAACTCATAAGGCTTTTGAGCTGCCACAAGTGCATTCACAAGCCTAGCAGTGTGCCTAAAATGAACATTTTCGTCGATCAACCCATGCACCAATAACAATTTACCTTTCAATTTTTTCACGTGGTGCATCACTTCACCAAACGAATATCCCGATCCATTTTCAGAAGGCAAACCCATATACTTTTCGGTGTAAAATGTGTCGTACCCATCCCATGATGTTACAGGAGCGCCAGAAACAGCACACGCGAAAACATCAGGAAACCTAGACAGTGATATAGCTGATAGGTATCCACCATAGCTCCATCCATACATACCGATATGGCCCACTTTTGATAGGCCTTGTTCGATGAGCCATTCAACTCCACTCACCTGATCCTCAGCATCAAAACGACCAAAGTTATACTTGATGGCACCTTCAAACTTTAGCCCACGGCGGGCAGATCCTCTGTTATCCATCTGTACAAAAGTATTACAGTAAGCAAAACAAGTTACTTTTCTCTTTCTTCATATATTACTATAAAAAAAAACACACACACAGACATAATGAGTTATACTTTAATGATGATAGAATAAAATGAGACATAGTTAGATTTAGGGGTAAAATGAGATAAGAAGTATATCATTGAGGTTTGCAAATGGGACTATGTTGTGGAGCCAATTAAAAGGCACGTATATAAAAACTAACCTTCCACACTAAGATGCCTTTGCTTTTTAGATGCTGAGCTCTCATGTCCACTGTGTTCAACCAAGAATCAGAGACAAGTTGCACACCTGGACCACCATAAACACTAATCATCGTTTTATATGGAGGAGGTCCAAACTTTGCCACATCAGGTTTATATAGGGTACCATAGAGAATACTTCCATCCCTTGCCTGTATTTGAAATATCTCTGGAGGCTCAAGTTGAAGCTTTTTGTATCTTGGAACACCTGATGGTTGCTCATACACGGGCATAATTACGCTTCCATCATGCAAAGAGCAAAGTGAAATTCTGGGGGGCGAATCCAAGGAATCATGAATGTCAATATATCTCTGCATCTGATGATCGATCACAACCAAATGTTTTCCCTTGCCATTAGTCAATTTTAAAGGAGCTTCTAAGGGATGGGTTCCGTTAGGGAACAGTTTGGCACAATAAAGATGACATTCCAAAGGGCTATCCAAGGTTCCAGTGAAATATATTAGACCCTCAGCCTCATTAACTCCTATGATTTCCTCCACCATCCAATCACCTTGAGTTATAGGTTCCAAGCAAACTCCACTTGCATCATGCAAATAGAGATGTTTGTATCCCGTTTTTTCGCTAGCCCAGATAAATCCCCCAGATAACCCAGAATATTTATTGAGTCCTTTGTCTAGAGGTGTAAAGCAATCATGCAAATTGACCCATGTATCATGTTCTTCGACCAAGAGCACTTCTCTATGGCCTGTTTGGATATCAAACTTGAGGATCTTTAATTTGGAATGTGACCTGTTCAAAACCTGAGCGGTGAGAATATTTCCATGCATCCAATTAACTCTTGCCAAATATTCCTCATCGTTGTTTGCTTGGTCATTTTCTCCACAGAAAACATCCATCCAAGTTACATCACCTCCAGAGGCAGATATAACCCCAAGACGAACATTGACATTTCGGCCCCCAGTAAAAGGATAAGCATGGTCTTCTTGTGCGTCCGGACCAGTAGACCTTTGACCCTGATGCACGATTCTGAAAAGAGGTATCTTTGATGAATCAACATGTGTGAATGCTATGAATTTACTATCTAGAGACCACCAGTAGCCATTCCTCCTGTCCATCTCCTCCTAAAATCAGCAAACACATAAAACCTGAGGATATAAGTACTAAATTTTCCTTAAAACAAGTTAGGGTGGAACCACGGCCACTACCCTTAGGGTGTGCACTGGGTCGCGTGCATGCAATACCTCACCAACCATGCACACTGGGTAATCCCATAGTAACCAATGTGTGAGTGCACCCCAAGAAATTGATTAATGCTGCTGGGTCACCTATGCCAGGCCAACCCCTAAGGGGTACAATTTAGGCATTATTTTTTAAGTAGTTTGGGACTCATCTTTACTTGAAGAAAAACCGGAGAGTAGAAATAACCTCACCTGTGCGATGTACTCAGCCACGCCATGTGTCTGCAACACACAAGAAAAAATATGTCATATTCAAGATGATACATACTCAACAGATAGAATTCTAGCTTGCCCCATCTTCCTCAGCATAAGCATGCCAGAAAATGTGAAAGAACCACACATGCAATTGAAATTTTCAAAACGGAAACGATTGAAGATCCAATTCTGCAAGCATACTGGAAACGAAACTCACCGAGATACTTCCGTCAGCTCCAGAAGTCATCTTTTTCGACTCATAATGCAAAAGATCTAAGACATGCAGTTCATTATCTCTCACATAAGCAAGCATGGTTCCATCTGGTGATAGATGTGGATCAATAATTGGAGAAGCCGGTGCACTTGGAAGCTTAAGCTCCGGCTGTGAAGAAAGATCCTGGAAATAAATCTGTCCATGTATACAAAACAAATATTTAAACCTGTATATTAAATGGGCGACAAGCAAAACAATGATAACTCTCCATTATTCATTTTATTCCTCACACTGTAAGTTACAATGGCATTTCTTTCTTTATCTCTATTTGTCTCTTTGAAGGTGCATGTTCTTCTCCTATTACTCAACACACATGTCAATCTTAACATCCGCATTGTGAGTTTGCAAGCACACTGGTATACTAACCACGCAAGACCAAACCAAGGTGGTACCTTCTTCTTAGAGCAATGTCACAGTTTCTGGGGAAAATATCCCTAACATTCAGACAGAAGTACAACTAATCTCACTCCGTCACAAAAAACTACATAGATTTCTCATCCTCTTATCATGTTATAATGTTATATTACTTCTCTTATCCAATAAAATCTTCCTTTTTATCCTAAAAAAAAAAAAACTCTGTGACAAAAACGTGCATTCAGTCAAAATGGACTTATCCATAATGGCTTCAACACTCTCCCGTGTAAAAATGGAAATAATTGAAAATTACAGGTAATTATTTAATGCAAAAACTAAAAATTAAAAAATTAAATGGACTGTGTGTCTCGATTACCACTACGGAATTAAATGCAGAACTATTATCTTCAAGATGAATCCCTAAGAAAAGGAGCTGTGAGAACATCCTGTTCTGTTTGTTTCGAATTCTTGTACGGAATCCAATTTTGACCCGACCCAAATGATATATATGTGTGCGCGCGCGCGCCTGTGTTACTAGTACTGTAGCTAGGGTTTGGATTTCAGAGAGAGCTTATTCTTCTCATCTTTGTAGCCTACACTCTAGAGAGAGTTGGGTGTATTAGGGGATCCAGGTCTTGAGAGATATCTCCACTTTGATTATAGTGAAATCTTCTGCCTCCGGCCCCGTTGTTTTACCTGATTTTGGTTTTCCATGTAAAAATCATGTCGTTACCTTTATCTTTATGTAAAGCTTAAGTCTTTAATCTTTGTCTATAAAGTTTGAATATTTATCTTTTGCTTGGCTTTCCAACATAAAGCTTGTGTCTTTATCGTTACTTGTCTTTGTTGATTTGTGTGTTTGCCACAGTCTGTTACATTACACCCTAAGAATACAATTAATTTTCTTCAATGTGTGTATATGTGTATAATACTTAGATTATAATACTAGAAGCTCCATGAGAAAATAATTACTAGTATGAGAGATAAAAGAACAAACCCCAGCAGGCAAAGGCACCATCAATGCCTTCTTGTTCAAGCTCGACTTCACCCATTCATAACGTGTGACCCCCAACCCACGCTCCCTCACCCTCTCTCTCCTCAACTTTTCTTCAGCAGACAAATTATCCTCATCAAGCCCACCACCAGGTGGACTAAAAAGCAACTCTTCCTTACCAGTAGTAGGATCAAAGACGAACAGATTTTTATTCAAAGTGTTATCAGAGCTACATAAATAAGTTATCAAACTGTCATCTGGACTAAAAGTGACCGAAGTTGGAGATCCATAACCAGGCAGTGGGAAATGCACTATCTCTTCAATAGGGAAGCTGATGGAATCATCAAGTGTTTTTGGAACAGTTTCATCTGTCACAGTCATCTCGCTATTATATAATAATCTTGAACGTTTCAAAGTTTTCTTTTTAGTTGTATCTGTTGATAGCATTACAGAGAAGGTGATCCAAAATTGAACACCTTACGCATACTCAGTGGATAAATTTGAATCTGAAAAAGAACAGAGCAGAAAATTAAATAAATAAGATGCAATTTTGAACCATAACTAATAAAATAGCAGAAGTTCACCAATCAATAATACATGACAATTTTTTGAATGGGGTGTTTTTTGTTGCCAAGGCACAGAGAAAAGTTACAAACTTGAAATGCAGTTTGTAAACTTTATTCTTTCTTACGCCACAAAACGGGATGTAAAAGGTATTCCACGTATTTAATCAATTAGGGAATTGCTATATTCACAAGTAGATTGGTTAGTTCCACAAGTAAATTAGGGTATTCTTTCTTGTAATGAGTAATGTGGGAGCTACTTACTATGCATTTTAGGAATGAAGTACATGAACTAACAATATTACTTGTATTAATTATTACAAAAAGTAGTGAGTAATTATTATAAATTAATTATAAATAATGCATAATTGATTTTCAAGATTGAGGAGCTGAGAGTTCAACATCTTACAAACAAAAGAAATATAGATTGGTGAAAGAACTATAAAAGAAGCAAAGTTGTGATAGATGATCAACTTTCACTACTATCTCTTTATCACTCCAATCAAATCCTAGATGGGCTGGAACTAACAACTATCCCCACTTAACAGTTAGTACAAACTACAAAAAAGTGCAGAATTACTACAAAATAATTACAAATATTGCATAATTGATATTGAGAATTCCTTTTATATTTTTATTTTTTGAAATAGATTTTCAAGATTGATAGCTGAGAATTCAACAGCTTTACAAACAAACAAAAAAAAAAAATTAGAACAGTGAAAAAACTATAACAGAAGCAAAGTTGTGATAGATGATCTACTTTGAATGCTATCTCTTTATTATTCCAATCAAATCCTAGATGGACTGGAACTAACAACAATCCCCACTTAACAGTCAGTACAAAATAGTGCAGAATTACTAGAAAATAATTACAAATATTGCATAATTGATTTTCATAATGATTTTTTTTTTTTTTAAATAGATTTCAAGATCGCTAAGCTGAGAATTCACTACAAACAACCGCAAAATAATTTGAGATGACAAATTTTCAAAACTATCTTCATTGCTCCAATCAAGTTTTACGTGAATGAACACATATATAGTTTTTATGTCGAACCTGGTGTCCGAAGATCGGATTCGGACGACGAGGGCTTCGGTTTGTGGACAAACTGTACTCTCTCTTTATCTGTCTTTGACTCTGAACGTTGAAGTTCCGAGGAGAGAGATGGAAGAGAATACTGAAAACAACTAAAGCGAGTTTAGAAGTCGGCGAACTAGACTTTTTTATTTTCTGAAACAAACACTTGCCGGATAGGGGTACTCCTAATAACTTAATAAGATTTATTTAAGGTAAATTAATTTGAGAAAAATGTAAATTATAGATTTAAGATATATTCTAATATAAAATATATTGTATATATTTTAAAAAAAAATATTACGTTATTAAAATATTAATCTTATGAGATATGTTCGCAATTAAAATTATTTTTAAAAAATTATATTCAATTTTTCATCTTTTCATTTATCAAGTCAAACAAGGTACAAATTATTTAAACAACTTATGTGAGAGAGAGAAAAAATCATCATTCTTATACCCTGTACATATAACATTATGTTTTAAAAAATAAAATAAAATAAATTCCGTATAACATTACAATTTTAACAAAAAAGAACATTAATGCACCTTCCTTTTTAGACAGTTAAATATTTTTAGAAAAATATTTAAAATTTTGTTGATTTTTTTTTGTTATTAATTCATTTTTATAGTTAGTAATTTTTGGATTTCAAAGATAGAGGGGCGATGCAACTCGTAGTCACATAAAAAGTTCCGTTTGAAAATTATCAAATTATGAAATTTTAAATTTTAAAAATTTATACAAAATAAAAATTTATACAGTATATAATTTATAATATTTACTTTAACATCAATTGAAATAAAATAAAATAATTTTAAATTTGTATTTATTCAAGTTTTTAATGCAATTCCCATGCTTTGGATAAAAAAGAAAAGTTTTATACGAGGTGTGAAACTTTAGGCCCAGGCCTATTGTCAATTTCCAAGTAAAGCATAGTGAAGTCCATCAAATTTCTTGGCCTACAGCTTACACGACAATGAGGTTGTCTTGTCGAGTTGTTATCGTCGTATATGTCATTTGTAAGGGTAAAGATGAATTGAATATAATTTATTTAAATTTTATTTATATAATTAATTTAATTTAAAATAAAATTTGTATATGACTTGTTTAATTATCAAATTTAGCATGAGTATAAATTGAAATAGTTTAAAATTTTAGAATGAGTTATATCAAATATTAATAAAAAATAAAAAATAAAATAAAATTAATTTAATAAAATCTGAATAAATTAATTAAATTTTAATATATATTCGTATTTTATTCGTTAATATTTTAAATCAGAATTCGAATCGAACTTTTTATCTAACGAACTCGAATCTACTTTCAGCCTTGGTCATTTGAACGTCGAATTCTCCCCTATGTTTTAGGATTCAAAAGTATTATTAACTTTTTTATTATTATTAATTTTTCTAATTTAAATTAATTTATTTTTAA
>JAUMHB010021503.1:14508-34569 GCA_032359685.1 Pittosporum tobira
AAAAAAATTAAATTAAAAAAAATAAAAGCTAATTTTTTAGAAAAAAATAATAATATTATGTTTTAAAGCAATTTTTTTTATATAATGTCTTCGGGCTTAGAGAAGATATTGTCAAAAATTATCACTTTCTCAGTTCTTACTTATAAATTTAATAAGAAAATGAGGATGGTATCATGTAAAATTAACAATTTTAATTCATATGTTATTTTATTTTGCAATTTTAATGAAATAATTTATTTTATTAAAAAAATTAATATCATAAAATACCTTTATTATACTTATGGTGAATTAAAATTTAATTTAATTCAAAAAAAAAAATCACTGTTTTATTAAGTTCCTAACACAACTTAAATTAGTTAAGATTGCATCATGCATATATATAATTAAATCACATGGCAGAGCTAGGGAGAGGGAGTTCCGTTCGTGCGAACTGAGCGCCTGATTAATGGCGTTGCTCTTCTCAAACCATTTCTTTCGTTTAGACACCACACCCCATACTCTCAACAATTTTGGTTAAGCACAACAAAACTTACTTATAATTATCCACCTATATGTTTATAATTATCTTTCAATTTTTCCTAATTAATTAACCATTATTATCAATATCTACCCAGGTTCCTGTAATCATTCTTGAGAAATATACATATGAAAAAAGTATGAACTGGGGGGGAAATGAGGAACCCTCTCAATCTTCCAGAAGGAATTCCAAGAAACCCAAATGTATGTCTTTTCTCAATCTTGTTCTATTTTACCTTATTTTGTGAATATCATCATTAATTTCTGATGCCGTAATTTCTTAACATGTGACCTTTTTCTTGGCTATTTCGTATCATTTTTAACGATTGTGATGGTATATGTTGAGTCTGAATAAGTGACACAAATTTTGTCTGGAATTATATGATTTATTTGCCTATTTTGTTTTTTTCTTTTGTTTTTTTTTTGTAAGAGCCACTGTGCTATCAAATGTTGGTATACTTGAATAATTTGTTGTAGATGCAAGTCATATGGGATGGCACATTATGTCCATCAAGTTCATATTTCCATGTGTATTGTGATCGAAAGTTTGGGGCAAATGGAGAGCCCATAGGGGCTATTAACGCGTTTATGAGTTCTTACCTGAACCTTTTGGAATAGGGAGCAAGGCAAAGTTTTGTGCAGTCTTGAAAGCTTAGATGGTGTGTAAGGTCATGGAGATGTCCAAATCAAATCAGAAAAGCTCTTTCGACTTAAAGTAGCTCTCTTGAACGATTTTGATAAATTCTAGGCTTTTCTAGCTTTCCAAAAAATTGCTGAATCACTGAATTGTCCTTCGATTTTGTTCCTACTTAATTATGCTTCTATTTTTCCGAAAAATTGTTAAATCACTGAATTGTCCTTGGATTTTGCTCCTACGTAATTCTGCTTCTAGCTTTGCAAAAAAGTTGTTAAATCATGAAAGTGTTGTTAGCCTGTCATTTCACTTGTTAAGTAGCTCAGAGAAGAAGTATCCTCTATCCAGAAACTATTCAAGCTGGTCTTAGTTTTGAGTGTTTTCTTTTTCTCAATTTCTAGAATTGGATATTTGGTCTGCTCTGTTGTTTCTTTTTCATAATCATTACTCTGACGTCCGTTACATGTTTCAGATTCTAGATTTTCACAGCAAGAGCTTCCTGCTTACAAACCAATTCTAACCCCAGGATGGGTATGACTGTTCATATATCTGGATCCAACCCCTTTCAGTTTAAGGTTGTTTTCTTCCTAGAACGTTGCATATAATTCTGCTAGTGTTCAGGTCGTTGCTGCATTTATTCTTGTGAGCATTGTCTTCATCCCTGTTGGACTTGCCACCATCTCTGCAGCAGATGAGGTAATATATCAAAGTCCTAGGATGATTGGCTTGATTAAACTTCTCTTAAACAGTAGTATAGAACTAACTCCACAGTCGTTCCAAAATTAGAGATGGATATTCTTTTTTGGTACGTTCCAAAATTGGATAGTATATGTTTCTACATTGGTATCATAAAACACATGGATATTCCTAATTATCATTTTATGATAAGTATATATGAAATTTTACACCATTTCTAAAAAAATAAAAATTTTAATGGAACATCTTTTTTTAAAAACCGTTGTTTTTTTAAGTTATATCTAATTTTTGAACGGATAGAGTGTTATAATATAGGATCTCCCAATTCTCTCTTTGTGTTGGGCTTGTAGGTGGAGGAAATTTTAGAACGTTATGATGATAAGTGCACTCCTTCAACCAACGGAAAGGAGACTCTTGCATATATTGAAAGCGACAAAACAAACAAAACATGTACCAGGATTTTGAGAGTTAGTTCAATTTCCCCATACCGTTTTTTAGACTTTATTCTTGTTCATCTCTCTCTCTCTCTCTCTCTCCCCCCTCTAAATTTTCAGGCTGGATGTTTTCAGGTTAGAAAGAAAATGAAACAGCCAATTTTCATCTATTATCAGCTCAACAAATTCTATCAGAACCATCGTCGGTATGTCATATATTCTTGCCCATAAGATTGAATTTTGCTAGTCCTTTCTTATACTCAATTCTGGAAAAATTTGGAAGTAATTTTCCGAGCCATAAAGATGTTAAACATGAACTGAAGTTTGTTTATTATGCATATCTGAAAATATAAACAACTAAATAAAATGGGCAATCTTAGATTTATTATCGATTTTAATTTTTTACCTCTATATATTATATATCTCATGATCAAATCAAACCAAATAGATATGGAATAAGTTTTTCTACCAAGCTCTCTCATTTGTCAATCTTACTGATTGTTTGTCCACACCTTTTTGGTATAATTTTGTATTTTACTGCTTACACTGATTATTGCTGTGTAGACACATGAACTGCATGGTTAATTTACTTTTCTGTGGTGACGTTTATTCACCATTTTTATTTCCATCATTTGGAATTTTCTATTCATCGATGGATCTAACTCAATTTCTTGATGTAGTAGAATTAGAAACTTTCTATTTTTAGTACCTCACTCATGATTATTTTGTTTCCAGTTATGTCAAAAGCAGAAATGACCTACAGTTGCGCATCCCTTCAGCAGCAGGTGATCAAAGTGGTTGCGATCCTATAAGGAGTTCAGGAGATCCAGTCGTTCCCTGTGGCCTCATTGCCTGGAGCTTGTTTAATGACACGTATAAATTTTCGGTGAAAGATAAAGTTCTAGAAGTTGATAAAAGGAATATAGCTTGGAAAAGCGATAGAGCTTATAAATTTGGTTCTCAAGTTTATCCTAAAAATTTTCAGAGCGGAGTAAATATGAGCATTGGGGGAGGAAAACTCGATGAAGGCACACCTGTAAGTGTTCGTTTGTTTCCATTCCACTACCATATCCTAACCCATTAATAGGGTGTTTAGGATTGCTTAGAAATATTGTATTATTGCTTTCGTTTACAACAATTTTTAAATAAAGTAGTTTATGCTTGGTAATGAGAAAGTACTTGTAGAAGTATAAAGCATAAGGTGTTTGGTATCGAAAAAATTGCTCATCACTGATTTTTAGAGAAATGACAAAAAGATAAAATAGTACTATAGTAATTAATGTTGGGATAGAACAATTATAAAGTACATAAATATGGATAGAATAGTAATAATTTGTTGAAGCCTGTTTATTGGATTTCTGCTTATGATCAAAAGCACCAAATTGATGCTTATGCTTATTTCCATAGAAACTGCTTACAATAAGTTTTACAAAAGCAACTTACCGAACACCTACTGCTTTTTAAAACTGCTTATAAGCAGCTTTGACTGCTTATATTCAATGTCAAACAGGGCTCTAGGAAAGCACAATAATTATATTGTGTTTATATACTTTGAAATATTCATTGTGCTGCATGAATGTAACAGCTGAGTGAGCAAGAAGATCTAATTGTTTGGATGCGAACGGCAGCATTACCAACTTTCAGAAAGCTTTACGGGAAGATTACTGTCGATCTTGAACCGAATGAAATTATAACAGTTGTAATAGAAAACAACTACAATACCTACAGGTATGGGGGCCATAAGGTCCTGGTTCTTTCAACCACAAGCTGGATGGGTGGAAAAAATCATTTCCTTGGCAGTGCTTACCTTTTTATTGGAGGACTATGCTTATTAATTGCAGTTGGCTTCATCATTTTGTATCTTGTCAGGCCAAGGTGCGTGAAATTAAGGGCTTTGAGCTTTACTTATTTAAATTTGTGTACAAAAATATTAATTTCAAGTTTGTCAGGTTGCTTTTGAATATTAATCCCTCCCTTCCAAAAATAAAAAATTAAAAAACATTTGAAAATTTTGAAATATTAAAGTTCTTGTTACTAATGCAGGCCTCTTGGAGATCCAGCCTACCTGTCATGGAACCGAGCGGACATTAAAAATAAATAAATAAAAATAGAAGTTTTCAAGTACCTCAAATCCCTCTAATGGAGTGATTATGAAGCACGATCATCCCATACTGCAAGCGTCTGAAACAAAGGTTGAGTCAGATTCATTACGAAGTGTAGCTGAGAGGATATTCGGGTTTGGAAGGCAAACAGAGAAATAGCTTGCAATAGTCAATATTTATTCATTATACTCGGTTTGTTCAATTGTAGCCATTCACAATTTTGTCAGGATGATATGGATGATTTCTTGTTTAAACTTGTATGTAATTGGATAGAAACAATAGACATAAACCTTCTTAAACTTAATTTGCTATTTTGTTTTCCATAGAAATTGTATGTATTTTTCTTGATTTGTCGAAGAATAGAGCTGCAAAATTTGTATAATCAAGAAACGAAAATGGTTAAACATGGATAAAAATATATATATATATATATATATATATACATCCACGTTTTAATTTTACTTTTATGGTCAAATTAATTATTTAAAAAAACAATAAATCATATACCTTTTTAAAAATATAAATGGAGAAATCAACGTTCTTGAACCACGGTTATTAATTTTAAATACAATAAACTAAAATCAAAGAGATTTGTTATCATTTTTATGAATTTGTTTGATTTAATCATTTTATACATGACATCACATGTTTGCTGGCCCTCTGCAATTGGTTCCCCAAACAGTTGAATGTATAAATTATATTCAATAGTTATATTAAATTTAAATTTATTAATAATAAAAATTAATTATAATTTTTTTATATAATACAATCGTTATATTGAATTGAAATAATAAATGACTATAAATTTGGACTCGTACAAAATCTACCTGCAACGACCGACACAAAAGAGCGTTCAATTTGTTAGTGGTCATTTGGGCACTTATTTTTGTACTGGTAAGTCATTTAGACAAAGGCCCATTTGAGTTTGCTCGGCCCAACAGATTGTTTACCCAATCGTTAATATCGTCTTCAATTCTCCGACCTCCGTCAAAATGGCCACCCAATTTTCTTAAACCCCTTCAACAAACCCTAACAAAAAACCTCTCATTTCATTTCTCTCTCTCTCGATCTATCTATCAGATGGCTCTCTCCAAAGCAACCTCCCTCGTCCACCTCAAAGCCCTAACCAAATCATCTCGACTTCCGCCTTTCCTCTTCTCCCTCCGCCCTCTCTCCTTCGCGACCCCCGAAGACGCTGCCGCCGAACGCCGCCGTCGCAAACGACGCCTCCGCATCGAACCCCCTCTGAACTCCCTCCGCCAACAACCCCAACCACAACAACGCCCAAACCCCCAAACCCCTCAAAACCCTAACGCCCCTAGACTCCCGGAACACGCCTCCGTCCTCACCGGCAACCGCCTCAACCTACACAACAGAATCCTCAAACTCATCCGCGAGAACGACCTCGAAGAAGCCGCCCTCCTCACCCGCCACTCCATCTACTCTAACTGCAAGCCCGCCATCTTCACCTGCAACGCTGTCCTATGGGCCCAGCTCCGACAGTCCCGCTACTCCGAGCTCCTCTCCCTCCACCGATTCATCACGCAGGCCGGCGTCGCCGCCAACGTCGTCACTCACAACCTCCTCATCAACGCCTATCTCGATTGTCGCAAGACCGACACTGCCTTAGAGTTCTACAAACAGCTCATCAATGACGCACCCTTTAACCCTTCCCCCACCACCTACCGCATCCTCATCAAAGGCCTTGTTGATAATGATAAGTTGGACAAAGCTTTGGAGCTCAAGAATGAAATGTTGGCCAAGGATTTTGCTCCCGACCCGCCTGTTTACTCTTATTTGATGACAGGTCAGGCTAAAAAGTCAAATGCTGATGGGGTTTTTGAGCTTTATGAGGAATTGAAGGAGAAATTAGGAGGATTTGTGTCAGATGGTGATGTATATGGACCCTTGATGAAGGGGTATTTCTTGAGGGGAATGGAGAATGAGGCTATGGAGTATTACAAAAAGGCTGTGGGTGAGAATGAGGGTGAGAAATCCAAGATTAAGATGAGTGCTGTTGCGTATAATTTGGTCTTGGATGCTTTGAGAAAGAATGGAAAGTTTGATGAGGCATTGAGGTTGTTTGATAGGATGATGGCTGAGCATAACCCTCCTACGAGATTGACTGTGAATTTAGGGAGCTTTAATGTGATGGTTGATGGGTATTGCGCGGAAGGGAGGTTTACTGATGCAATTGAGGTATTCAAGAACATGGGGGAGAAGAGGTGTGGTCCCGATACGTTGTCTTATAATAATTTGTTTGAGCATTTGTGCAAGAATGGTTTGTTGGCTGAGGGGGAAGAGCTTTACAGGGGCATGAGTGAGAAGGGGGTTAGCCCGGATGAGTTTACTTTTGTTTTGTTAATGGATACTTGCTTTAAAGAGGATCGTCCTGATGATGCTGCTGGGTATTTTAAGACAATGGTTGAGGCAAAGCTGAGGCCTAATTTGGGAGTTTACAATAGATTGGTTAATGGGTTGGTTAAGGTTGGGAAGGTTGATGAGGCAAAATTGTTTTTTGATATGATGGTGGGGAAGTTGAGGATGGATGATGCAAGCTATAAGTTTATGATGAAATCTTTATTTAAGGTCGGGAAGGATGCCGAGGTGCTTAAAATTGTCGGCAATATTTTGAGGGATGATCCCACTGATTTTACAACTGAATTGCAAGAGTTTGTCAAGGAAGAATTGGGCAAGGGAGGGAGGGAGGACGAACTGGTGAAGCTCATGGAGGAAATTGAAAGAGAGAAGGCCGAAGCTGCGGCTAGGGAGGCTGAAGCTGCGGAAAAAGCTAAGGCTAGTGCAAGGGCTGCTGTATCTTCTCTGATACCGTCGAAGTTGTTTGGCAAAAAGGAAACTGAGGAATCAGCTGCTACTGGGAATGAAGAGGTGCAGGCAGGGAAAGAAGAAGGTGTAGGAGGCAAACTTGGAGAGAGTGTTTCTGCGGACGCCAGCTTGGGAGAGGCAATGAAAGGTGATAATGTGGTTGAGGCAGAAGTCATATCTGACAGTGCTAATACTAGTGCTAATTAGTAGGTAAAAACTGAATTTGCAATCTATTTGAGAAAATTTGATGGGGGAAAAAGGATGATAGTCTGTATCGATTTTCTTCATGGATGAAGTTGTTTTGAGGTATAAACCTGATATCACTCGTGTTTCTGTCGTCACTTGTTATGGAACAGATGGTTTATTATTGGCATTTTGCTTAATGTTCCTGTATTTACAAATTGGGGCATTTTATTACTGTGTGATTTTTCGTTGGGAATGATGTTATGGGAGTCTTATTATTATTATTCCCCTTTTTTCCCATTTCCAATTGGGTATACAGTACGAGGAACTCATGATATATCTTCTTCGGCATTGATGCTCCTAAGCTCATGTTAACTTGTTATTCACTTATTTAAGTGTTACGTTATTCTCTTCCAATATTCTGGTGGAGCTAGGGAGGCCGGTCCTGAAAATCCGACTTTTGTCCTTAATTAATATAGTAAGTAACATAGATTAAGATACGTGCGTCGAGTTAATGAATTCTTTCTAATTTTTAGTCGAATATCAAACAACCGGTTGCAGGATGATAAAAGTTTTAGCATATTGGTTATAAAATTTAAAGGTTCTTTTACAAACTGGAGTTTAATGATCCACATGAACTGGCAACTTAAAAGGATTATATATAGCAATTTTTAGTTTACAAGATTAACATCGTTGAAGCAGAGATTGAGGTAATTCAGAATATTTTCCACTTGCCAGAGAGTCGCTCACTTTAATAGCAACATCTGAAAATTCAAATGAGTCTTAGCAATGGAGACTAGAGATGTGTTGCAAAGCACCCAAAAAAATAAAAAAAGAGAGAGACGTTTTGCAACAGTAATTTGGTCATTCAAATGTATAGCATTCTTCAGGTAAGGAAGTTTTACCAAAGGTTAGTTTTGGGCCTACATATGACAGAAAACAAAATTGTACTAGAGAAAAAGAAGTTTGTACAATTACAAAATTCACCCTCAATGTCTATTCACTTCATTTTCAACCATGGCACGTGCTTTCTTTTTTTTTTTTTTTTTTGCATAGTTGTGGTGTGACAAATTTTTGTTTATACTTTTAGGAATAACCTCAAAGTAATTTATTCCAATCCGAAAATCCCCACACCAAACTTACCCTATTAAAGCAAGATGTTTTCTCGAAGCCAAAAAGGTTGGAAGGAAATAACAAGTGCTCCAGAAAGGCATTACACATATCCGAGCACAGCTTATATTTGAGTCCATTACTTACCCTTCTCTGTTGCGCATATGGAGATTATGGTTGCCATTATGATAATCAAGGGAATTATTATTTTCACAAGAAAATTATGATGCTTCCACAAAGTCCTCCAACTCTCACTTGCATGTGTGGACCCACTTTTAATGTGAAGAGGAAATTGTGGAAAAATCAAATTTCCTTGTGCAAATATCATATTCCCTAAATCTTGTGTTACAAAGTGATACAGTGCATAAGTAATTTGCAGAGTTCTTTGATGCTCTCTGTGTTCCAAGAAGCAGATAACGTGGTGAAAAGAAAATGCATTAAACAATTGGAAGAAGCTTAAGCTTCGACAATGTGTATTTCAACTCTTTTCTACTTCCCATTACATTGACAGACCAAGTTGACAAGATCAAAGGGACAGTTGCAAACATTTAAAAATCAAACTTAACTAGGTTCAAAGAGAAAGATTTGGTATGCAAACCCCAGCATCTGGATTTTGTTGTTCCTTCCATATTCTTCCAGTAACCCTAAGCTTTAGCTCTTTCCTGTCTCCCCCGGAGAAGAAGAGTGCCATGTTTCTTTGAATTATGAGTCCATCATAACTGTCCCTCACCTTCCGGTGGCTATCACGGATGCTCCGTGGGGTCCCCTCCCATGTCAGCTTCCTGCCATTCCCTCCTACCTCTAAGCTGTAACTATAATTCCGAGCCTCAGCCTCATCACCCATGAAACGAAGAAACGCCATGTATACAGGGGCCATGCCGAGCTGGAAGGCTTCAAAGTGAAGGCAGAAATACTGACCAAAACAATGGAAGACCTGCCACAAAACAAACCAGAGAACCCTCAAGAGCAAAGCCTTCATATATTACCTTTGTCCCATAATAAATGTCCTTATTTGAGGCTATGATCATATGAATCACATCAAATTTACTACTAACCCCTCCCAGTATGTGATTTCGAAAATCAAAATAAATATATTTAATTAATTCAAATATTAGTCAATAACTTTAAAAATCAAATGTTTAGTAAAGTTTTTAACGTGCAAGAGGAAAGTGACGTATCATAAGAATATAATTCGGCATGTTTGTCACAAATTATTTGATCAGCTTATAGCTTATCTTGAAAAATACATTGTTTTATGAGAGTATGTTATAGCTTATTTGAAATTCTCTATAAGTTGAGTACAAATGTACAATACATCTGACGAAAAAATTGAAAAAGCCGGTCAATAGGTATTATTATTTTCTTCCAGCTTATAACTTTTATTTAAGGTACTTAATATGTTGTCACAAACAGGCCAATGATGAGTGCATTAAGAACACTGTCAAACTTAATAATACAATAAACTTCTTGCCAACAAGAAACATGTGAAGGTCCATGAAATCAGACAATATGAATCCGTTCCATGAATGGGTAAAAAAAGAGGTTGTAGGACCGACAACAAAACCATTACAAAAAGGTAGACTGACTTACTGTTAGCATCCAAGTGGCATTTTCGACTTCACGGGGATTGGATTTTACGTAGCGGTGGTTGAACGTGCATCCCGTGTGCATGTCCACTTTGTGGTCATCCCTTAGATGGGAAACCAGACAAGGAATGTCACCAGTAACCGCACACTCTGATCCAGCATATGGGCAATTGTATGGTCTGAAATTGCACACTGCCTCATGCTTAAGTTTGCTGTAATACGGAAATATCTCCAGACATCCCAGTGAATAATATTTGCATGGGAGCTCAAGTGATTCCGCTACCTTCTCCAGTGCCAGGCACCTTATATCTCCAAGCTCTTGTCTACAAGTAGGGCATCGATTATGAACCCGTGTTTTACAGGTGGAACATAGCGTATGACCATTGTGGCACTGCAAGAAAGCAGCTTATTTGTAAAAGCCACTACTAATATACTACCGAGAAAGAAATAGAAACACTAGCTCATTTAAAAACCTTTACATAAACCTTCATCCAAGAAATTAAATTCTGACACTAAACTATGTTGCAGAAAATGTATATTTGATTATTTCTTCATCCTTTTTATATTTTATCAGTGGGACAGGGGGTGGAGCTGAAAAGAAACGTGACGACTACATGATAATGAAACTATTGCAAGCAATAAAATGTAGGTCACATTAACCATTTCACAACTTTGGAAAGATCCTGGACTTCAGTAAAGACAACACATCTAAACTAAGGGCAGTGCTTTACAGACATATGAAGAGTAGATATAATATTGATAGAATAGCATGAAAAGAGTAGAATTACCATTAGAAGTCCTTGTTTAGGATACAAATGCAAGCCACTTCAAAAACAAACATCACAGAAACAATGTACAAGATGGAAGTGAAGATAAATGCATTTTTGATTAATCAGCAGCAAATTCCAGACAGAACCTCCATGATATGCTGGACTAACCACAAGGTTAAGCAGATTCATATTGAAAACGTCCCATATAGGATACACATAAAAGTGACATAATAAAGAAACCCAACAACTTGAGCCCCTTTTCTTTTTTCTTTCTGATAAGTATTAATAACTTGAGAATACCCAAGGGACAAGTTATATATCTTTTCTACTGAAGCTTCATACTATCTAATGAAATTCTGACAAGTTACTCTGACTCCATAAAGACATAAACTCCACATTAGGGCATCCTTTCAATGACCAATGGATTTATTCTGTTATTACCTGATAGCATTCGAGTATTTGACCTAAAGTCTTAAATGAAATAGCTTTTCGGAAGCCCAGAAAACTCTGAAAGCAAACTAACGATTTGAAGGAGGACTAAAGTTACAGCAGAATGAATATATTCCACACCTCGAGGTGATCTTACCTCTTGAACACATTTAACAAATATTCTCTGGACAAAAGAGTAGATAGACTGGCAAGGCGATGACCTGCAAATGCTCCTGGTCACAGCTTATTTGGCAATCCCACCTTCCTGCTTGATTGAAGAAACTTTTGTTGCTGAATTGTCACATATTGGACCAAAAAAAAACCTTATTGGCACCTAAAGTCCAAACACCTCGACATTGACGAGGGGATAATCACTTGGATTACAGTTTGACCAACAAATCAAATTCTGTTAACAACGCCCAATATTCAGATGTGCACTGAAACATTTCTATAAACTTCTGCACAACCAGAACCAACCGACCCATGTAATACATTCAACACGCAACAATTCATACAAACAAAACAGCATCAAACCCAAGCAACTAAATCCAATCATAGTGATTTCAAATCAAGATCCTCCAAACCCCACGTTCCTTTTCCCCTCCAATTGACCAAAATTCAAACAAAGATCCAGACTTTAAACCGAAATTACGCCCAATTTCAAATTTATATACAACCCATGCTCAAATCATCAAACTTAATAAAAAAAATTTAAAAAAAAGGAAAAAAATTTGATATATTTTAAGGAAAACAAAAACCCAGAAAGGAAACAAACCTGATGGATAGGTGGGTACATGGAATTGGTGCAAACAGGACATTCTAACAATTCATGGACGCTGGTAGCTGGAGTAATTCCCGGCCCTAGCCCAACATTATTGTGAGGCTTTAAAGGAAACTGATGATGGTGATGATTATGAGGAGGAGGAGGATGGCGGATCTCTTCATCTTCCAATCCATCTGAAGATGACACACACTCTATGTTATCCATATCCATCTTTAATTCACACACAAACCTAAATTACCCACCTCTCCAAAATCTATAAAGATGACTTCTTTATCATCGTTTCAAGAATTTATTTCACTTTCTTTCGTCTCTTCTTGATTTGGAGAAAGAAGAAGCAAAAGAAAATGGAAGAGAAAGGGAGGGGGGTCGATTTTGAAAACCAAACACACTTTTTACCAGGGAAAGAGGTTTCTTTTATTTTATTAGTTTATTTATTTCTTGCTTTCTGTCTGGTTGTAGTTGAGGAAAGAGAGGAAGAGGGATCAACGTTGAAATTTGAAAGTGATTTGAAAATAGAAGGGTATCCGACGGTTAATAGTTTACAGTTAATTTAGACGGTTAAAGGAAGGGAATTACAGATTTAAAATGCAAAAAAGGAAGAAAAATAATTTAAGTATTATCTATATCAATTGACCTTGTAATATCCATCCATTACAAAAATAATAATAATAAAATTAAAATCCTAAAGTCAAATTTTAATATTTTAAAATTAAAGTTTATATAAATTTATCAAATTATAATAAATTTAAATTTAAATTTAAATATTCTAATTATATAACTGTAAATAAAAAATGATAAACAAAGAAAATGATTTTAGTCATTCTAATTTCTAAATGTTGGAGAACCAAAGATAGAAAAGCATAAAGGACTTGAGAACGCACAAAGTGGTGCCTCCTTTACTCATTCATTTACAGCTGTGGCTTCTCTCTGTGTGCGTCTTCTTGTAGAAAAAGAGGCAACGATGAGGTTGTTGCTAAAGATGGTGGGCACGTCTTGTCTTGAACGAGCAAAAGGTTTTTATTTATATATTTAAAAAATAATCAGTTAATAATCTTAGAGAAATAGGCGTTTAAGATACGGCCGCTGTCACTCTTTTTTTTTTTTTTTTTAGATTTTTTTTTTATAAATATTATTTAATAATTATTATTGTTAATATTTGTTATATTAATTTTAATATTAATTAAAATAAAATAATTTCAAAATTTTAACTAAGTCGTATTTTATATATAGTTTATAATATTGACTTTGATATTAATTAAAATAAAATAAACTTATTTTAAATTTAAATTTATAATTTGAAATAAACGGATGTAAACGCGATTCATAACTCTTTTGTCTTTTAGTATTTTTTTTCCTCTTAACATTTTTTATTGTTAATATTTGTTATATTAATTTATATATTAATTAAAATAAAATAAATAAATTATAAATTTATGGATTTTTTTTTGTTGTGTTTTGGCCTTTTTTTTTTTTTTTTTGTATTTGTCCTTTCTCTACCCCATTGTCTGTCTATACTTTTTATTATAAAAATAAATAAACCTTATAATACGTAATAGTATTTTGTATATTAATTTTAATATTAATTGAAATAAAATTAATTAATTTAAATTTTAAAATTTATGATTTCACAAATTTTTCTACTTAAAACACATATGTTTTTTCAATTTTAAAATGACGAAAGTATTATTGTACTCTACACTTTTTTTTGTAGATTATACTATACACCTAAGAGTAATAATTTATTTATACTTAATCAATTTCAAAATTAGAGATATTTTAAAATTCTATATATGTGTTTTTTTTGACACTTCATAAGAATTACTTCACTCTACACCCAAATACTATAATAATAATTTATTCCTATTAGATATTAATTTCGATAAAATCATTACTTATTATTATTTATACTGAGACATTATTATTATTTATATTGAGACATGAAGTGACTGTATATGGTTTATAATAAATATCAATTTTGAATTATGAATATAAATTTATTTTAAATTAATTAATAGTATTGATAATAAATAACACAAGAGAGTTAAAGGTTTGTTATTTATTTATTTTTTTTGTCTATTTTTGATTTTCCCCCCTAAATATTATCTTTTTCTTTTTATTCTTTTACTTCCTGATTTCTTTTGTTATAAAAGACGAGTCTCTTTTTTACTTTTATTTTTTTTCTACGTTTACAGAATAAAAACTAAAAGTTAAAAATAGGTATTTAGAATTTTATTTAATTTAATAATATTACATAAAATATGGGTAAAAAATTATTAGAATATCTATTTATTCAATTTTTATTAAAAAATATTTTTAAATATTTAAATCAAAAAATTATTATAAATATCATGCGCGAAATGTATGGTATTTTTCTAGTTTTTTCGAAATAAGAAGTTTATTTTACTCTTGGTAGAGACCGAAATGAAACAAATTTTAGAAGTAAAAATATTAAATTTTACTTCTTGTTGGAATGACGCGGAAAGAGAAAGTAGTACTCCACAACTAGTATATGACAAAGTTCTAAGCCAACAATCTAAGTAACTATTGGCAGGTTACATGGTCTAGCGGTAAGGACATTGGACTCTGAATCCAGAAACCCGAGTTCAAACCTCGGTGGAACCTCAGTCTATCCATTTTTCAGATAGCTACTCCCTCTTTTGGAATTTCCAACAATTTTTACATGTTTTTTGGAAGCAAAACGCATTTTCACTGCAACCAAATTGCACCCAACCATAATTATCAAGACTAGAGAAACTAATAGGGAGAGGATTACTCTATCGTGCTATTCCCTCAATTTGGGGCACCCTGTATTCTTCTGTGCGGTTGCTGATATCCATGAGATTCCAACATTTACGAGTCATTTAACCGTAAAAATCTCGGCATTTAAGATGAAAAGGGGGCATTATAGTAGAAAGACAAACTACAATGTACACAGACAGCATCAAAGAGATGATGCAAAACTAAGAGCCATCATCTGGCTCTCCATGTTCTCCCCACCTATATAGAGGTTTACAACATACATTTAAAAATCGCCCAGGAATCAACAGAACAAATAAACGAAAAAACAAAGAAAGCCATTCAACAGTTTCCCCCAATACAAATTTTCCCTAAATGAATATAGGACCACATTCACCGAACAGATCAAGAATCTAAAACCAGTTCCTAGAAGCTAACTTGAAGAATCACCTTCCACCTCGGGGTCAATCTCCCTTGCCCTGGTACAGGAAACGCTTGTGTGGGTTAAAGGCGCTCCTAAGGCTACATGTCCTCGGCCAGTTTTTGGTAATATTCTTGTTTCGTTAGGCATATGTATCATCTCGGGGTCAATCTCCCTTGCCCTGCTACAGGAAACGGTTGCTGTCCTGCTACTGGAAATGGGTGCTGCTGCTGCACATTATAGAAAGAGCACACCTTCAATTTTTGTGCATAAAAACTGAAATTCTAACAAATTATTACGTCTAACGTGTAAACAGTAGCTTTCAAATTTCAACCATTAATAGAACACTTCATCTTAACTGGTCCAGGGAAAATGCTCAACCCCTTGCTAACTAGCTATATGAGAAATACTGACTTCACTCATTTATGATTAACATTGATCTATGACTGTCCATGAAGCTACATTTCCAGTTAGCGGGCTATAAAATATTCTGACCATATAAAATGACTACATATGTGAAATTTTGAACAAATAAATTGCACTCCTGAACGCATAATATTTTTTTCGGCATTTTTCTTCCTGAGGTTTTGACTATTGTAATAGAGCTGAAAGGAATCAGTAATCACGCACATAACTGTTAATTATAATATGTTAAGAGCATCACCTGAACCTGAACCTGAACTGGAGCAGATTGTGAGCTTTGTGCTATGAACTGCACAAACTCTTTCTTCTTGATTTCAAAGTTGTATTTCTCCTGGTCCAAAAGTCCTTGCTCTCTCCGTATTTCCTCCACCATTCTATCCTTTGCCCATTTTTTATCCCTTATGCTGTTTTCAATTTCATAAAAGTTCCCTGGTAGACTTGGTTTCCCAGAGTTTTTTGGGAACTTCACATCTACCTCTCCTCTTAAATCCAGAAAATTTGAAAAAGAAAAAATAATTGCATGTTAAATAAACTTAACTTTTGTTAGTAGAAGATAAGCAGTACAAATTAAATATAATATTGCCATTAATCAAGCCCTTACCGATTGCCAAGGGAAAACACCCCAGGACGCCTCATTATCCCACCATCTAAAGATATGGCTCCATCAGTTATAAAGGGGAGAGCCTGGTGCATGTCTTCTCTAGTTCTATAGACTTGCAGGCGTGAGAAGAGATGATAGAAAAGAGTCTCTCTAAGCCCATGACCATCTCTTGTGAGACAGAACAAGTATGGCCCGTCAATATGGATCATATTTACCGCAAACCCAAGAAACCCACTCGGCAATTCTCCACCCGGTAATCTAGGCTTTATAAGATCAAGCCTCCTTTGGGGGTCATTAGCTATAAACTCGCCAACATATGGTCTACAAGACAGGAAACTCGTGCTGATTAGAGAGAGAAGAAGAACCATGTCAAGGGTCGCAAAAGCAGACAAACAAACACAAACCTAAGATGTTCAAGACAAATGGCAAGATATCGCTCATCTATAGTCCGTCCAATAGAAGAGCCAAGTCCATGAAGCCCAGAAGTCTTATTTATAGCACCTTCTCCATCATAAACCTCCAGAGTTTTAACACCATCAAAGGTCTTGCAAACAAGCGCCAACATAGTTTCTGTCCCCAAGTACTCCGACAGAAGCCTTGCTCAAAAACATTATAGTTTCAATAATACAATAAGAAAATAAGCATTTCATATATTTCTTCTAATGAATTTATTTATCAAAAGATTACAGTAACACCAATATCCAACCTAATGCATGGGAGAAAAGGCAGAGGGTTTGAGGAATAACCTCAAAGCCGCTAATTTTAATTTCCATAGTTAACTATAATAATATCAAAATGTCAACCAGTTTGCTACTAAATAATAATATTAGAAAATGGAGCTAGAAATTCTTTGGCAACTATGAAACCAAAAAAAATTCAACCCTAACGAATGTCATTTAGTACAGTTTGCGCTACGGAGAAAAAAAACATTTTTAAATCACACTGACCTGCTAAGCTTATCATCATCCACCTTGCCAACTGTTGCAACAATCCCAAGCACATCCTTAATCTGGGGGATATTTGAAGCCTGAGTAAGAGTACCATGGCGAGTTTTCATCTGGTAAAAAACGCCAGCTGCAGATTTCTCATGCCTTAAGATATGTTCAACCATTTCATCCTTACTCTGTACATCAGGAAGGTCCTCCGCTTCGGTCTTAATTCCATTTGTGGAATGATACTTGCCAACAGTAACTGAACAATACATGTTAACGAAACTCATATGGTAACAATGATAGAGGTGATAAAAAACATTCTTGCAGCAGAATTAAGGTATTAATATTCCTTGAACTGTAAAGATTTAATTTGTTAGAAATACCTTGAAGATCAAGAATGGCCTCATCTAAGCTGTTTTTCTGAGTCCTTAAGAACTTGATGTTGTCTTCATGTTGTTTTATTCTTAGACCTGCCTTTTGTAGATCATTCTGGAATTTCTGCAATCATTAAAGCAACAGGACAATATATTTCTTAATAACAATACCTCTCAGATAAAAACAAAATAATTATTAACAGTAAGACAACATGGTTTTAGAAGAAATAACTTAAAGTTTAAACTTCACTAATAGAAAGCTTGAAGATAAGACATTAACATGGACGGCTTCAGGATCTTTGACAACCTTAGTAGTGTCGACAGATGCTTCCGCCTGTGAATGTGCCCCATTTTCCAGTTGGGCCCTTGCAGGGGTACCAGAATCATTCTGAGCCACAGGAATTAATGCCAATGCATTTTGGACAGATGACGCAGTTGTAGGAACCGACAGCTGTGAAAAATTATCACCCAATGTTCAAAATATATTGTCTAATAAAATGCAGTAATAGTGAGGAAAGCACAAACAGATATACCACAAAAGCAGAAAACTATACTTCTGAAAAAAAGGTATAAACAATTCCCTATTGTCTTATAACCTTAGTCTACAAGATGCACATATATGATGCATATGCATCAGTGTAGAACCATGGAAACTTGTTTCATTCTTTCAATTAGAAAACAGGTGTTTTGTCTTAAAGTTGCCATTATGCCCGTAATCAAATGGATGAGCAGTCAAAGTTCCTAATGTATACTGCCATTACCCGAAATAAGTAACACTTAGGCTGTGAAAATATTGAGAACTAGATAGGTAAATGCTTTGACTCCAATTCTGAAAAGCAGTTTCCTGCCATTGCAGGATGGACCTTTTTCCCATTATCTAAGCAACATTAAGAAAAATGCTGTGATTAATAGAAAATTTTCTGTCATTAGTTCTTTTTTTTCCTCCTGAAAAACAGTCCGAACATGGATTTAAATTTTCTGTCATTATCTTATACCTCAGAAACCACATCATTTTGTTTGAGAAATGAAATATGTTTTCAAAAAGTTCTTACAGTCCACTACAGTACAAACCCTATAATTTATCCAGCCCAAATTAACAGTCCATCTTTTTCTTAGGACATTCCCAAAATAATAGAAATCCGCTTTATGAATCAATGAACCAAATAAAAAAAAATTATTATAATCAAATTAACAACCAAAATTGATTACATCAAAGTCAAATTTTCCTAATAAGGGAGTTTTTTTCAGGACAGAGATAGGTCAATGTACAGCGTGCAGCATTACAATTACTCTGAGATCTGTTTTCCTTGAAAGGAAAAAAATGATTCCGAGAATCAGATAACCAAATATTTTAATATCAAAACCCATTATAATTCTGATATTTAATTAAATTAAACTCAAACTCAAATCCCAAAAATACTGCTAACAATTACAAAACACGGACATGCAGCAAGGGAAACTGCAGATTCGTGACTTACTAACAAAATGCATACGAATAAGCACAAACAAACATCGAATTAAGTTAAATTACAGAATGTATGAACCCTAATTAATGGAGGTAAACATACCTGCTGGAAATTAGACTGATACATGATCGATCCCTCGACTGAAGAATTACACTCACCGCCTCTCTCTCTCTCTAGAAGTTATAAAAAGTGTTGGTAATATAGTAATCGATTTTCTTTCTCTGAAGGGTACAGCTTAAAACTAGTTCAGACTTCTAGCAAATGAGGTGGGTTTTAAGTACAATTTTGAAACTACTCAGCACAACTACCAACTTGGGATAAATAAATATTATATATGACTGTTAATTTCAATACTTAAATACAGTTTTATATTTTATTTTATTTTTTTTTTAATTTAAAATTTATATATCTATAATTTTGAAACTAAATAATTGTAATATTATCCGTATATTTATCTAATATATATTTTTAGTCAAATCATATAACTGCAAAATTAGATTTGATATATACATATATTTTTTATTTAATTGTCACATAACATAGCTAATTAAAACCAAAACCATTATAGATAAGGCATATTAATTAGTGGATCAAAAGGAAAACGTAATATTCACATAATATACAAAAAAAAAAAAGTAGAAAGGGAAAAAATTATTCTATTCCCATTATACAAGCACATTTGTTGATATACATTTGAGTGAGATAACATTTTATTTTTTAAATTAAATAATTCAAAAAATAATATCTTAAGGTTTTTGAGTTTGGAGATCTAAGGTTACAATTTTTATTTATTTTTTATTTTTTTGAAAAAATAAGTTTTACTTGAATGACATTTCAAGGAATGCAAACAAAATGCGTGTTAGCCAAGTGTCTTCTCAAATTTAGAGTGACAACAGATAATCATACACGCATTTGGTGTGCCTTTAGATTATTCTGCACAAAATAATTCCAATAAATTCACATTACTAGCAAGGCTCACACTAATACTATATACCAAAAAACAAAATGAATAATAATAATAATAATAATAATAATAAT
>JAUMHB010021503.1:34669-47642 GCA_032359685.1 Pittosporum tobira
ATTACTAGCAAGGCTCACACTAATACTATATACCAAAAAACAAAATGAATAATAATAATAATAATAATAATAATAATAATAATAATAATAATAATTTAACATAACAGGAAACTACACCCAAGACATAAATGAGGCGAGATTTTAGTCTTAATTATATAAAGAAGATGTCCTTTATATCCTTTGTGCACTGATACAAAAAGTGCCCTTGCGTTATTTATTAGGTCAGATTAGATTAGATGGACAAATTATATGTAAAAATTCAAAACAAAATGTAATGTAAAATTGTTGGTTTATGGAGTATTTAATTTAATAATATCATTTCAACATTTTCAGAGAATTAAGGAGCTTAATTTATCTCAATAATTGTTTCTATTCACTTCTCTATTACTAATTTTCCTTTCCAGATGATTTGAGTAACATTTCGGATATCAAGAAAAGAATAATCCGAGCATGACTTGCAGCGGCAGAACCAAAATAATTATTGATTTTTAAATATTAATTATGAATATAAAAAAAGTTATTATTATTTTTTTTACATAAATATATTTTTTAAAAATTAATAATACTCTTATATTATGAAACAAATAAAATATTTAAAATATGAAACCATAAACATAGAAAGCAGTCAAAGCACAATCATATATATATATATATATATATTCTGCAACACTAAATTGGAGATATAACAACATTATTAACTGGATTTGAATTCTAACTTTAAACTCAAATTAACAAATCCATTTGCCTTTTGCAACTAATAAGATGTTTCAAATAATTCAAAATTTTCACAATTGTATTTATTATTATCAAATTTTAAAATGTTAATGATCAACTTTTTAAATTCAATAATATTTTTATATTTTAAAATGAGGGAAGTATTTAACAAACAAGGTAGTAATATTTAATTTAATAATATAGCACTAGTTTCATCATTTCCATATACAAAATATGCATTCAACAGTAATGTGATACCAGATTAGTATGGGGATTTATATAATATACTATCTCCTCTCCTTAATTCTCTGCAAAAAAAACATTTACAGGATCAGCTACTCATATTATATATAACGACCAGCGGATCAAGCTAAGAGTCCATGATGTATGATAATTCGCCCATGTGGAATCTGCTCAGGTCCAAATTTTGCAGCAAGGGTGCCTTGTCTTCGAAGAACCTCTTATACTTATCTCTTCTTTTATTAAACTTTTTCTTATCTTTATTAAGAATCTCAGTCTCCTTTTCTATCTCGTCAATCTTCTCCCTCAACATCAACCTCTTTGTTTTCATCGTCTTTAGAATGTGCATATTCCTTCGAGAGGAGTGACATTGACTTTGACTTGTCACAACCGGAAAATGAATATTTTGTTCCCTGAACAAGTCAAAAGCAAATGCTCAAACGAGAAAAATGGTTTTTAACAGGCCATGGAAGTTAAAGAGTACTAGTTAATTTCGATAAAACTCTAAACAGATGGGAAAAAAATATATCTGTAATGCTACGCAATATTTTGAAATGGAATTATTTTTGTGGGACGGAGTATCTGACAAGGTAACATATTTTACTTACCAATATCCAAGAGAAATAATTCCATTGCTTCTTATGATCCCACCATCCAAAGAAACTGCCCCATGGTGTATGCAGGTGTTTGCTTGAGCTTTTTTCATGTATTCCCTAGTTTCATACACTTGCAGCTCTCCAAAAAGCATATAGAATAAGGTCTCCCGAAGACCCTTATCTGCAGAAGGCCTTGTTTGCAAGTGATGGGCCTCGATATTTATCATGTTAACTGCGTAGCCCAAGAACCCTGGTGTACACTTTCCAGTTGGTAAAGTAGGACTGCATATAAGAAGCTTTTTCTGAGGATCACTGCCAAACTCCCCCTTGTATGGCCTGTCAGAAAACACTACTTCCAAATTAGAATCTGTAGCATGTTATTAAATACGGAGTAGATTCTAGTGAAAAGAAGTAGTCATACCTTATATTCTCAAGGCATATAATATTGTAACGTCCATTTAAAGATCTGCCATGCTCAGTTGCCAAAGCTAGAAGACCACAGGTAGGATCCACTAATCCATTTTCATCATACTTCTCCAGATAACTTGCAGACTTATATGTTCTACATACAACTGCAAGCATTTGATCCTCACCGAGGTATTCTGCTAAAATCCTGTGTAGTAGTAAATGCACGAATCTTAAAGATTATATATTTTGCATCTTTTGGGTATTTCATAAAGTGAAAAATAAAAAGGTAGAACGGGAAACCTTGCGAGATCATTGGTTTGAACAGAAGCAAGAAGCGCAACCACACCCACTATATCTTTTGAAAGATTACTATTATTTTGCTCCTTGAATATTTTGCAGACAAGAGCAGCAGCGGAGTCACTTTTGTTTTCAATCTTTTCCATCATACCCTCCTTTTCTGGTAAGTAGCCCAAATCACAATTGAACGGAGGGTCCATGTCATCTGCAACAAAGTACGAGCAGCTACTAATTTGAATATGTAGATAGAATATTAACAATTTACCAAGTAATCACTTGGACCATAATATTAGAGCAAAATTAATTCATCGCAAGCAACTTATACCACTTGCTAAATGAGGGAACCCTTTTTTCCCACCATGAACGGTGAACCATATTCCTCGTACTTAATTCAATTTGATTTTTTAGAAAATACAAAATAAATGTAAAACATAAAAAAAAACAATGAATATACAGCAGGGGTTTGTAACTGAAATTACTGGCAAGTTTTATTTTTTGTTTTCTTTTTAGCATTATTGGAAATTCAAGCAAACACATCTCATAGTGAAGGAACTAAATAAGAGGGAGGCACTAAAGGGTTGTGGAATCAAAACCTTCCATTTTGGACAGTTCATGCTCAATTGCTGACTTCAGAGCATTGAGCTTTTCAAGTTCCTTTTCATGCTCTCCAATGGACGATGCATACCTGCGAACTTCATCCTCAAGCTCCTGCAAGGTGAAAGCATATCACATACACGTAAAGCATTTCCGGAGATCAATAGGAGTAGCAAAATTGGATAAATGAATTCGTGTTAATTTAAAAATTATCGTAAACTTACTTTTCAAAGTCAACTATGCTCTTATATTTGCAGCCTATATTTATCACTATACCTGTAGATCATTCATTACAGATCCAACTAAGTTTCCTGTGATATTATTAAGAGTATCCGAGTTCTGTAGCAGCACTATTGCTCCATTGGGAGATTGATCGTGGGTATAGCCATGCTCGGCCTTTGGAGTTTTCAAATTGGACGAATCCTGAAGAAGCAAGACCGGTGCATCTGAACCTTGAGACTGGATACTCTCATACACCACTTCCGAAGCTTGCATTACATTCACCTACACACAAGAGTTCACGATTATCAATGTGGGAGCCAGTATCACATTAAAATTTATGTGGGCGGTGGGGGTGGGGGAATATGAGACCTTAATGATCATTTTGAGGTCCGGGTAACGAGAATAAGCTGCCACAAAGGAGAAAGTTCCCTCTTTATGAGGGAGGGGTATAGCACGAACAATGCAGCGTCCACGATGAAAGCTGTATCTCACTGAATCATCTATATCTATTGAATTTGACTTCAACTTTAGAGTATGGGAGCACCCATGGGTCTCGTCATCATCAATTGTTTCATCCGGATCACCCTCAGAGTTGACGATTTCAAACACAACATTTTCCAGTAGAGATCCAGCAGAAGAATTCTCAGGTATCTAATTATGAAGGAAATAAGGGAAATAATAAATATTGGCTAAGTAGGAAACTATAGTTGGAAGAGAAGAAAGAAGAAATAAGCCACAAACCCTGGATGCAACACGAATCTCCCTGTTCTCGGTGTGGAACACTTCCTGGAAAACTACTTTCTTGTTCGATAAGACAGAGAGTGACACTGTAGAAGAAAAGGTAGTTAAAAAAAATTCGACCGGAATTCATCTCAATAATATGGATATGAAAGTGAAGATAAATACAATTGGCTTCTTCAGGATCTATAATTTATATATTATAGGGAAGGGGAATCCATTGTAACTACTCAGCATGAGAGGTGAAGAATGAGAACATGCCATAACGAAGGTTGTTTGTGTTTTCTACTTTTGAAACCAAGGAAACACCAGCCATATTCACATGAACCAGAAATTATTGTGATTTATGATGCAAGAAAGTGTGAATATAAATGGATGCCTGTAATAAATAAATGCAAGAAAGTGTGATTTATTGGTGAAAAGTTAATGTGTCAGAAAAAGAAAACAATGCACACCAGTTTCTCCATAACCCTTGGAAACTTTCAGAAGGCCGCTAAGATCAACACACCCAGAATCATTCGCCTGTGTGGACACAAATGATGAAATTCAATAAGATGAATGAACAAAAGGGTGATATTTTTCCAACATTTTAAAGCTACTGATATATAAATCTAAAGAAGAGGGAAGAAGGGAAGCATAACAAGGTAACATTAGTTACTGATATCAGGGATTGCCCATAACACATTATTAGATACACCTAGGCTGAGATGGAAACTGATTACAAGTAAGTTGATCAGAACATATAGAGTAGTAAGGAATAAACTTAATATGATAAGCAAAAAGGCATAAAGAAACACCATCTAGAAAATAAAATGGCTTAGACCAACAGAATTAACAAAAATCGCCATACTTTTTGATTTAATAAAACCTTACCAAAAGCAACTTCACTACCAGTTTTTGTTTTAATTATTTTTTAAATATTCTATCAGTCATCAGAATTTTGCTCTACAACAACTACATCACTTCCACAATTTTAACCTAACAATTCATCCAACTAAACCGTCACATCCACCATCATGACTGTTAGTTCTGCAGCTATTAGCAATTTTGTCTGATATAAGAGCCATAATATATTAACAGCAAAATCTTTAGAATTGTTCTTAATGACAATGAGAGAAGCACTCTCATGAAAGTACTAGGAATTTTCAAAACACAGATAAAATAATTGTACTTTTTGAAGAGATTAATTATTTGAGTGAAGAAAACTTCCATAATACAGTACAGTAAAAGCTCAGCAGGAGGACCCACCTTACGGATACGATGTGCTTTGTCTTGGAAACAAAATCCATCCAAATTTAACAAGATTTCGGAATCTCTTTTTACATGATTACCATAAGCATCAAACAACTATTGTAAATACATGGACACAAGGTTAGATGATAGAACTAAAGGATAAAAAGCAGCTGCAGAAATTGAAAAAGAAAAAAATGAGGACTAGAATGTCCATTACCTCTAATACAAGCTCCTCAATTACACTCCCTGGAAGTAACTGCTTCATAAAATCTGTTGGTTTAGCTTGAACATGTTGTAATGGTCCTGGCATAACTGATACAAACAAGAAAGTAGGAACCCCACAAAAGAAAGTAAACAATTACTTTCCAGAAACTAGGTTACTATGCATTCTAAGGTCCATTATATAAAATCAAGGAAATATTTAAGTGATGAATGCAACAATGTATAGTTCAAGTACCGTGGCAAGGTATGGATATATTGAACGATTCATCTTCCGAATACATCACCAAATTGGCTTCATAACTTGGGCGAATCTTGTCCAGGTCATCACTTTCAATTTGTAAATCCTATAATTTTTTTAATAAAAATATTTATGCACAACAGATATGAGAGCCTGCGCCTACCAAACTTCATAATTAAACAGTTGTAGATAAAGCATACCTTAACTCTCAGAGCTAGTTTATCGGATGAAATATGTACATTCAATTTGTCTAGGTGCATTACAACAGCCTTCTTTGAACAAATTTTGACCATCAATTTTGGGACACATTTGAATGCAGTACGGTTTCCATATCTATCATAGCATGCTATAGAAAACTGCGGGAAAAATGAACCAACCCTGTCCAACAAATATTTTTTGTTTAAGTAACATGAATTCTCATTAAAAGAGAGAGTAAAGGAAAAAATTACTGTTGAATATTTAAAGAATAATATTTCAAGTCAACTATGAAAGAGTACCATACCTTACACTACATTTTGCAGTTTTTAAGTCACTTAAGAGGCCCCACTTCCTGACCTGTGACAACGCCTTAACCTGTACACTTTTAAGATAATTCCTACAATTCGATTCTCTCTAACAGAGAATATACAAAAATCAGATATGGGACATTAAAAGACATAATTAGACAGAACAAAAAAGAGTTGAGAATGTTCAAATATTAACTTACAAGTTTAAAGGAGAATTTATATTCACCAGCCTTCTCAAATAAATTGGATTTGAGCTGGAAAATATAAAGACCATGAAACCCATTCCGCGATGAAGGTGAAGTACGAGCAGACTGAACATGTTTGTTCTCCTGCAGATTCTTGTCTTCAGCTGTAAATTTGATATCTAGAGTCATGTCGAAGTCAACTCTTGCAATGTACTTCTGATCCAGAAGATTCTTGGAGACCCTAGCAGAATTAAAAGAGTTGGGACGAACAACGGCAACAACTTCATTGGGATGAGCATATCCCGCTTCGACTATATCATCAAAAGGTAAAGCCTGAAGGAGAAGATTAAATTTCGGTTACAATGTTCGAAAAAATATTAAATTGGGAAGAAAATATAATTAGCGATAAAGAAGGTGGTAAAATTAAACTAACCCCTTCGATGTCCAACTCTTTGCAATGTTTGGAATTTAATATATCAACCGAGGAAGGATTTTTCTGACGTACCCTCTCGAGTTGTGAAAGCCACTCAGTAGTTTCCATGACTATGCACTTGTGTAAACAATTCATGGTTTATTACTCACATCATGATGAAACAGTAGAAAATCCTGAAGCAGCAAAAACAAGTTTAAAAAAATTTACCTTTCCAGAATTGATAATATTAATGGGCAACGAAATAGATTCACGGATATCTATACTGGGGCTCCCATCATCGTTATTTGCAAGGAGACAACCCTTTTCATCCGAGGTACCTACCGGCCTTCCAGTACCAAAATAATTATACGAAAAAAGAAAAAGGAAATTATTTCAAAAGATGAACATATCACAAGCACAAAACAGGGAAACTTCGTATTAAGGGACATTGTATAAGATGGTATACAAACCTGCAGATTATTCGAGCCTCTCCTTTAGAGATAATGAGATAGAACGAAAGGGAAAAAGAAAAGGTTAGATGTCACAAATTGAATAAATGCAGGTCAACAAATTATGGAGTTCAAAAATTTTAAACATATTTAAGTTATTTATAGATAATAACTTACCCCCTGCTTCCCCTTGAATACCTTCGAGGAGGATATATTCTAGTTCCGCATAGATATTGTTCTTGTGGACCCCTGAACATGCTCCTTTCAGAACTTTAATCTTCTGTCCTGATTGCCAGGTTGTACCTTTCCTCCTTAAGATCTTATGAACCCTGACAACTATAATTTTCATAAAGTTATACCAATTTAGTTCTAAATTACTAATACCAAATTAGTATATGAGAACATATTGTATCGTTATTCAACCTTACCATCAGAAGAGATGACAAGGCGCTCCTTGTTTGAGGGATTAATAACAAGAACAGGTTCATCTTCTCCACAATCAATTTCTTCATCGTAACTATCATGCATTTGCAGAATCCACTCTTGGTACTGCTTCTCCATTTGCCGAAGTGTTAATGCCTTTCCATCTTTATGTATTTTGACATGTACCTCTAGTAGATATATGAGCTGGTGTTAATAGTTGGGTGGCAACATAAGATCAACATAAAATAATTAATTACAAATAATTCAGACTTACACATTAATTACCTTTCTCTTTCTCAGGGGATTTGTTGCCAAAGTTCCTCAAGGCATTGGTAAATGGATGATGATGTGCTAAATCAGTCTATAAGACAATGAATTCATCATCATCATAAACAGAATGGAAGAAAGTATATAGATAAAAAGTCAAAGTCAAATGGAATATAACCTATAGAATGTCCACATACCTTGGAGGGTGTTGGATAGAAACCAGCATCAGTTTCTGCAACCACAAGTCAACAACATCATTGGCCAAAGATATTGGGAAAAAGAAAAAAAAAATTCTGTCAATGTATCAAAGAAACCACTTTTACCAAGAAAACATTTAACTCTCAAGAAGCATCGCTTCAACAATTGGGCCCTGTCGCCCTTTCTTTGCCTAGGCTCCATAAAAGGAAGCCATGCCTGACAAATATTACAAGACTACTGATTTCAGTTTTATAAATTGCTATGAAACAAAACAAGACTGCATTCTAATGCACAATGACGTCCATGGATAGGAAATTAAACATATGTACACACATATTTCTATTGCCTTAAAAATATGAAATTAAAAAACGTTAATTGATTCAGCAAATAAAAATTCAGAGTAGCTCACCCAGCGAGCATCTGGAAGTAGACGACCTAGGCACCGAATAGAAACGCGACTAAAGCTTTCAAAATTTTCTGAAACTCCACACCCTTCCTCTTCTAATTTCTCTAAAATCCTCTCAATACTTTCTTTACCCTTTATTAACCATAAAATAGAAACACATAAACAGAAATTTATATATATTTATATATAAATTCTTATATAGAAAAGAACAATATAAATTTTTCAGGCAGAAAGGGACGTAGATATCACCCATACCTCAACAATTGGATAGTAAACACACTTTAGCCGTGCATTTGCTTCTGGAGATGTTTTTAGTCCTGAAGGAGCAAAAAGTATTAGATATTTTCAAGGTCAAAACTGTCATTTAATGAACAAATACCTGAATGTTGATAGTCACGCCTATTGAAACAAATGTAAAGACTGTAGAGTGCTTACCTGGACTCTCTGAAGCACGGGTATTCTGATCAGAAGAGAAATGAAGTTGTAAAACAAACTCCGGACCATTGCAGGAGTTCAAGTTGGTAATAGCAACCTCCCCACCTTCTATTTCCGCTAAATCAACGCCATTAACCTACAGCATAAAAAAATAGATATGAAATGTCTACAATTTAATATAAGACACAAAAAAATTTCAAATAAATTTGTGAAAAAAGAAAGAGAACACAGGAGTGTTAACGGATCAGACCTGAAACTCAATTGGCATGATGGTCCTGCCTTTGCTAGACGCTTCATCGTACTGCCCATTTTAATAACAGAACATGAGCATACCATATAGGAAACATAACATTTATTGAAAGATCATTGTTGAGTCAGTCAAACCTGAATATATGGAAAATATATGTCCTTTAATCTGCACTGGAGTTGTGATATGTGCAAACTTTTCATCTTCAGCTCAAATATTTCAATCTGTCACATCATTGAAAGAAATACCACAAAAATTATTTTAGTCATGCAAAAATACATGATCTCATGCTCATGCAAATGAACTTTACTGCAAGGATGTGATGAGGAACATAACACAAAGACTTTATGGATTATTAGTTACCTTTGTAAAACTTCCATCAGGTGATTCATTTATTTCGTCTTCTGAAGGCTCTCTTAGGCCACCATCAGCCTATAATTTAAATATATGTATGTATGTATATATGAATAAAGTTCAGGCGGCGTAAGTAGACGCAAAAAAGATACAACAATCAAAGAAGAAAAGACTTGATTACCCTCCAGGGCTCCTCTGAACGGGAACTGCTCAGTAAGGCATCTCTCTCAAGATGCAAGGTATACACTTTTCTCGACTGTTTTGTCTTGGAGGAAACCAAAGTACGCCTTCCTAAATGCATAGACGAAACTGGTCCTCCATATCCAAACATACCGAAGCAAGGCTGCACGGATCACAGTTGTTAATTCATGAATCTTACCATGTATCTAATATCGACGAATCGTGAGTCACAATATTGTATTGTAAGACACGGAAAGAAACATAAAATACGACAATTACATATTTAGCCATATAGAACTCAGATTATTGGACAATAAAGCATATTAGCGTAACTTTAATGTTAAAGCAGCCAAATAAGCATAGAATATTTAGTTATTTATGAACAAGGAAACAGAATCTATATATATATATAAAGCACAACACACATGAAACTCAGCTTGAGTTGGTTCATTTTGGTTTAACATTTAGCTATTTTTTGGACACTTTTGCCTCTGGACTCGGTTAACTCAATTGAGTTAACTCGGTCATTTTTTTCATATTAAAAAATCAATTGTAATTGCCAAGATTTGAACCTGAGTCAAAGGTTATGAGTAAGTTTACCACTGTACCAAACTCATATGATAAAATAAATTCCAAAATTTTGAATATTTTATGTCTCGCTTAATGATATGTAAATTTGGTTTTCCATTATTTTCAAATATGCATACTTTTCATTATCAACACATTTAGCGAAATCATCACTTAACTATATTTTAATTATAAATTATTAAACATAAACCTCTAATATATATATAAATACAAATTTATTGCTAAAATAATATTACCAATAAAAATAACTATGAAGTGTCTATTATTTTTCATATACAATATATGTTAAAGAAATCACCATTACCTTATATTTTAATTACAAATTATTAAATTTAGACATCTAACATATATATAAGTACAAAATATTTTTTTTATCAATATACTGTTTCTTCTACACACCCATTACACCCATTGCCATTCTATAATGGAAAATGTCAATAGTAATAACAAAATTATTATTAATAAAATTAAGTATAACATATCTATTATCTTTCACACATAATTCCTATTTAAGTATATTAGTAAGTTTAATTACATACAGGAATTAGAAAATGGATAACAAAAAATAAAAATTTACAACTAACTTCTAATTTGTTTTTATATATGAACATAAATTCGATCAACTTTAAAAAATTTTAATAGAATATTATTTACAAAATAATAAAATCAAAGAGTTTGTCTTAAAATAAAATTCAAAAACTTATTTATCAAATAAATAAATAATTTATTAATATATATACATAATATCAACTTTTTAACTTAGAAATAATTAAATATTAAAAAAAATTGCATAAAATATTAAAATAACTTTTTATAATATATTACAATAACTTTTTATAATATATCAATAAACAATTGTGTCTAACCCGGGCAACGCTCGACATTCGAGCTAGTTAACCTATAAAGTACAGACTCAACCTGTTTTGCCACCTTAATTTATCAATAGATATAAAGATCAGTTCTAAGTATTTCAAACAGTATGTATGTCTATCATTTGTTATGTCTGCATATCATGTAATTAGAATTAAAAAAGTGCACAAATAAATTGGATTACATAATTCCAAATTACCCTTAGGTATGGAGGTTTGCCCCCTATAGCTTGTCCTCTAGATGATCTGTGGAGGGAGGCACCAATCCTTCCCCTGAAAATGTACAAGATTTTAGAAGCAAAATATCCATAAAACACTATGTCAAAAGCAAAGCCATAACATTCATGGCAGTCGTTAAGTGAAAATTATAGAATTAGTGATCTTGGAGAAAGTTTATAATAATTATCAGATGATTAGCAATAATGGGAAAATTTTCAGTCAAACAATAATTTCATATCTATGAATAAGGATTAAAACCTATGGAGAATTTAAGAAGTGATGCCTCTGTCATTCCAGGATATTTATACAGAAACACCACTATATCTTACCATTTTACAATAGAGTTCTCGTCACTAGCATCCATGCCAGGGCCATTGTCAAAAATGCAAATCTTATCTTTGCTGATTTCAACACTGTAAGTAAAGAGATTGAGAATAAAGATTAAAGCAGCTAAAATGCAATTGAAAATGCATAATTTTCGACTTGGCCGACTTTGTTACAAAAGGGAGAGATTAATGCAACAAATTATGATTCACTTCGAAGAAAACAATCATTGACATTTAACATTTTAATAAGGTCAACATAATAAAGCAGGCATTCATGTGTTTTCATACCTGACCAGCCTCCTCTTATTACTCAAAGACCATACAGCTTGCAGGGAATTATCCTAATAAGAAAATAGTACTTCTAAGAAACCAAACAGATGACATAAAAGATGAAACAAGTTTTAGCTGAGAGTTTGTCCAAAAAGGCCTTACAATCAAATCGGCAAGTGCAGTTTCATACGCATATTCTTGGGGAAGCTCCTCCAACAATTCTACATCTGGGGTCAAATCCCACATATTCTACATGACAACAATAAGAATTCAGATTAATTATTTGCTCCCAAAGAGGCATACTTATAATCACCCATACAATAATTTCATAATTTACCTTATAAACCTTAGCTTCTTTAGACCCATCCTTCAAAAGAACACAAAATGCAAAATTAAGTAAACCCCAAAAGCAAGTAAATTCAGGGAAAGATTATATACGCCCACAGGAACCCTTAAAAAGCCTAGCTTGTTAGTCCAACGAACAAAACATAAAGTACAATCATAAGCAAGACCCAAAGCAATTGAAAGACTAATTAACCCTTGACACATTAATAAACTCACATTAAGCCTTATGACGTGTTGCTTGTCAGCCTCAAAATTCTTGAAGTCAATTACTTCTGACATTTTTCTCTCAAAGGAGTCAATAAGACACAGATCGTCACTTTCCCAGTCAATTACTCGCCTGGGTTTCTGTGATCCTGTTGTCCTCATTCTTGCATACTCCTCTTTCGCTTTATCAGCAAACACCACCACCGGCATTTTTCCTCCAGCCGGGTCAACGATCTTTAGACCCAAACTCGCCCCGTTGGGCAAAAGAACCCGGAACCTGTAAACCTCTTCCTCTTTATCACTTACGATCAAGCTTTTGCAGCGTGATAGCAATACCTTCTTTTTAGGCCATTGGTCGTCGGAGCTCTCATTAGGCCTTTTGGTCACTCTGTTTTGGGACAACTTCGTTTGCATTTCAAGAATCAAACTACAAACAAAAAACACAAAACCTTGATTTATACTACATACATACACACAGATAAGGTACTGATTTTCAAGAAATGAACAAAATAATCCTTGATCATTTTATATATATATATATATATATATATATATATATATATAGAGAGAGAGAGAGAGAGAGAGAGA
>JAUMHB010021504.1:3855-26314 GCA_032359685.1 Pittosporum tobira
GCCTCTTGCTTATATGTCATATCAAATGTTGTTTGTCAGGATTTATTTTAAAACAATGTATACTTTATTTATTTATTAATTTAAATAAATTTATTTTTATTTGTGCATCCGACGTACTATTCTAAATTTATAACTTATTTATAAACAAATTGAAACGTTCTTCATTCTTGGACACACAAAGTACACAACCCTACGGCAAACGACGTTTCAATTGAAACCATGTGGGTGTGGATTTAATAGCTAACTGGTTCTTGGCGTTGTCCCTGGTTGTAAACAAATCAAGCACCAAGCGACACGAATGCAAACGAGTTCTAGTTCACATGATCTGGAAAAATAACCTATTAGCCTAATATAGGTAGGGGGGGGGAGAGGGCCCACAGATGACAGCAACACTTCCAACGATTTGACCACAAAGAAGAAGCGCCCGCGCCCATGTGATAGAGATTAAGTAAATGTATTACTCGACCTAGGTACAGCCCCTACACTTTCTTTGAAATCAACAAAAAAAAAAAAAAATGCCATACAATTTATATTTGTCCATACAGATAATATACTACTGTACTATAAATCACCAAAATTGTTAGATATAATTCGTATTATAAACTGAGGACGACATACTCATAGCAATTTATCCGTACAAACAGGGGTCTAGCTCTCCATTAAGGTTTTAAATAGAGCCATACTATTCACGTGATTCGAATTCACTCAATTAAAAATTTGATATAATCTCAATTTAAAATATTAATGGGTAGAATATAAATATATTTTAAAATTCAATTAATTATTCTAATTTCATATATATTTTTTAATTTTTTATTGACATTCGGTATAACTCGCCAAAATCTTTAAATTACTCGAGTTTAATTAGTGCTCGGCTGACACAAACTTCACTTTAAGCTCAAAATAATACAAATACAAATTAATATTCAGCTTGTTTATACATCCACTCCTCGAGGATGAGAGGGCGAAGGTAACATGACAACAACCCATGTAGGGCTATACTTAATTTATATTTAAGTTTGATATTTTCACTCGAAGATTTTTTAATAACAATATCATAATCATTAGATGGACCGGCTGACTTCAAGGAAAGATAGGATTGAATTTACCAAAAAAAAAAAAGAGGAAACATAGGATTGGGACTATCTTCGTATACATTAAAATTCGACATAATATAGTGACATATCGAGGAAAGCATTTGTGGATTTGGGCCGGAATGGCCACTATAAGCCCAGACTTTTGCTGGCTGTGACTTTACGTTAGCAGTCACTGCACAAGAATTAGTAGTCATAGCATGTAGTTATCCAAAATGAGAAGATACGATTGGGAAGACATCCATCAAAACCCAAATGAGCGTATCTGCTCGAGTCTGAAGGCCCAGTACTAAGACGTCCAAGTACGATACTGCTTCTGTTGTGGATACCCAAAAAATAAGATTTGAAACCAAAAGCCCAAACCTAATTACAGGCTTAGAGATTACCCCATTCTTAGTCACGTGATTGATATGACAACGGCCTCGTGTTTACACGAATAAATCAAAAGCAACGTCAATCTCATAATTCAGGCAGAAAGTTGCCACTTATCAGGTGCAACAATTTCTTGGTCCGAAATATTAATCACACAACTTACAATAATTGGAGCAAAGACTCATTCGAAAATCTAATGCTTACTCCCTTCAAAAAAGAGTGAGTTTAAATTTTTTTTCACCATTTAAAAAAAAAAAATTAATTTATTTTTTTTAATTTATAATTATATTTTTATCATCAATTTATGTAACATTAAAATCTTCTTTTTCTCTTTCTATTATTATAAAATACACTTATAAAAATAATTTTATCAAAAAAATATATTCTTTTTAAAAAAATTAATTTTCTTAATTTATATATTTTTCATATTTTATTTATTTTCTTTTGTACAGAAGAAGTATATAAGAAGACAGGAGAAAGAGAAAGCACATTGTCTTCACGTGGGAACAGATCTTTACAGCGAGCAATCAATTATTAAAAAAGAAAAATAAATCAATTATTAGTATTATTGAACTTTAATAGAAAGCTGCACCATAAGGCTGTTTTGGATACATCGAAGGTAGGGTTTCATGGTCCACAGATGCTTTGTTCTAATCAAATTAATGACTAATGCTATATCTTCTTAGATGAAAATTCTCCAATTATATATTATAATTATAATAAAATTTAAAATTTTAATTACACACACACACCCACACACCCACACACACACACACACATATATATATATATATATATATATATATATATATATATATATATATAATGAGTCTAGCGGGATATCGTTTTCGCAAATTAGTTCACACTCAAGTCTTGGCCCCATCACACCACAGATCCACCAAACTAGAAGTACAGTCACCGCTAAAGTATAAATGCCATATAAATACGAAATCACCGACACCACTTCTGCCAAGTTTCCTGCTATTATACTCAAATTAAAGCCCGAGCCACGGCTCGAATCCTACACATTCTTCGCACGCCTCAGAGCCCAAGGGTCCAAACTACACAAACTCGAGAACTATAGCCATAACTTAAAACAGTCACTCCTTAAACGCCCTTTATTTAATCTCAGAAAATAAGAAAAATACACTCTATGTTTGGTAGTATAAAAGACAATGTTCGTGTTTGTTATAGTTAGTTTGATGAACTCATAACTTATTTTTAAAAATAAATTATTTTAAAAATATTTGTTTCAATTTATATAAAATAAGTTATATAAATTGAGTATAACATATTTGATACATAAATGAAAAAAATTAGTTAACAAGTAGTTTTTTTTTTTTTTTTTTTAATTTATAACTTATTTAAACTGATAAATAAATTTTAAGTTATTTTAAAAATATGATCGGTTACCATACTTTCCAACAACTCAGTCTCTCTTATAAATAATTGAATGCTAAGATGTAATGGTTTGTGAATCTGAATCATGGACCTCGAGGCTCTGAAACAGGTATCTAAGTTGGGATGGAAGTGGAAAAGGGTTGACCTTTTCTGAGATTGGAATATAGTATACTTACTCCCACATGCCACAGACAGGCAGTAAAGCGGAAATTTTGTAGGATCCTGTATATATGGTGTACACAAGTATCTTACTTTTTAAGTCGAAATAAATAATATTTCTGTTATTTTATTTCTGACTCTTAACTTTTCAACTTTCATCTAACCATTAAAAAATGGAATTTATAAAAAAAAAAAAAAAAAACTTAAGTGAAAAAAAAATGGAATTTAAGTTTTGGGTACCCTACAGCATCTAATTCTTGAAGTGCAGCTGAGGTTTAACGAAATGGAAGTTATTGCATCTCTAAGTTTAAATCAGTTCAGCATTGCTTGAGATCAGAATAAGGTGAGTGGGACTTGGAACTTAGAAGGTTTGGGAGCATAGATTTGAGCAAAGATGTTTAAATCAGGAAGATGGAGAAGCGAGAAGAACAAGGTCAAAGCCGTGTTTGAATTGCAGTTTCAGGCAACTCAGGTAATTATATTTTAGAAATATTTGACCATCTGCTACTAAATCGAATTTTTAAATGTTGCAGAATTTTTGCTTATCAAAAAAGAAAATGTCGCAGAAATTTCGTGATAAGTTATGTAGTGTTATTACGTGGTTTTCTGCATCACACTGCTTTCAGGTGCCTGTGATAAAAAGGAAGAAAACCCTGATGGTATCGCTGGTTCCTGATAATGTTGGAAAGCCAACTGTACGATTACATAAAGCTGCCATTGTAGAAGGAACCTGTACATGGGAAAATCCGATTTATGAAACAGTAAAGTTGATCAGGGAGGCAAAGACAGGAAATTATAGAGAGAACATTTACCATTTCGTTGTTTCAACTGTAAGAAATTGATCTCACTAGATATCAAGTTTTACTCATTATATGGAGATTACATATAAACAAATTGTAATAGTTTCGGGTTCATTCAGGGATCATCAAAATCAGGTTTTCTGGGGGAGGTTTCACTGGATTTTGCAGAATTTGCAGAGGCAACGCAACCATTGCTAGTTTCTTTGCCCCTTAATTATTCAGATTCTGGAGCAATCTTGCATGTAAGCTCTCTCCTTCTCTCACGAGATAGTTTTCACGTTATTTAACATCACTGTGTGAGAAATTTCATTCCAAAACTCCTCACACAAAGTTACATTGGGCCAGATTTGCATTCAGAAGATGCAGGGAACTGAGAATCAAAGGTAAAATAAAATTAGTCAGACGCTTCCTTCTTTATTTATTCATCTAATATCTGGCTAATTACTCTGTTGGGAGTATTTCAGAGATGTTGAAGAAAATGAAGCTTCGAGGACAACATCACTAGATAGGAGCTTGGAGAATCAACTGGTTGATAGCAACAAATATGGAAGCAATGACCTTGATTTTATTGAAGTAAGCCCTTAAATCACCTACCATCTGCATTTTCTTTTGTCCCTAGACTTCCTATAGGGTTAATATGAAATCAACGAGCAAATGACATGTTCATACAAGCAGGACTTTTAGATGAGTGGGGAAGGTGATATTAATTATTATAGCTTTTATTATTGTTGCCCAGGATGAGCACTTACAGATCACATCTCCGGATACTGAAAGAAATAGCAGCTTCAACGATCCTCAATTGGAGAGTACAACAGAAAAGCATGTGCATGAGCGATCCAACACAGATTGGTCAACAGGTTCTGCTTCAGATAGAAATATGGTTGACTCAACAAGCAGCCCTGAGGAGAACTTTCCTAGAAACAGGTCACGAGAAGCATCAAATGATTCGATTGAAATACTGAAAAATGAAATCTCAATTTTGGAAAGGCAGGCAGAAATGTCAGAACTGGAATTACAGTCTCTAAGGAAGCAAATAGCCAAGGAGAGCAGAAGGGCACAAGAGCTATCAAGAGAAATTGTTAGTCTAAAAGAGGAAAGGATTGCACTTAAAACAGAATACGAACAGCTTAAGTCTTCCCAGAAATGTATCGGTGAGGCAGAACCATCGGATGAAATAAGGCAACAGCTTCAACAAGAGAAGGACTTGAATAAAAAGCTGAAACTGCGAATGTATAAGACTGAAGACTCAAACTCTGAGTTGATTCTTGTAGTGAGCGATCTTAATAGAAAGCTAGAAGAAAAGAGCTTGGAAATACTTGAGCTTTCTAGCACAATAGAGGCCTTTCGAAACGTCCAACAAAATGCCTCAACAAGCTTTGTATATGATATGGATCAAGATAAGGATAAGCGAGCACGGGAAGAGCTATATGATGAAATAGAGGCATACAGGAAAGATAAAGAAGAGCTAAAGATGCATATGGATCAGCTTGTTGTGGACTATGATATTTTAAAAGAGGAAAACCGCAACATCTCGACCAAGTTAGACCAAAATCAGATAGAGCAGATGAAGATAAAGAGTGAATACTCAGAATCTTTGGCTACCATAGAAGATTTAAAACTCCAGGTGCAATTGTTAGAGAAAGAATTGAATGAGCAGGGATCGGAATTCTCGAACTGCTTACATACAATGAATGAACTTGAGTCCCAGATTGAGAGCTTAGAGAAACAACTGGAGAAACAGGCCCGAGCTTTTGAAGATGATCTGGAAGCCATGACTCAGGCCAAAGTTGGACAGGAGCAGAGAGCCATCCGAGCAGAGGAGACCCTGAGAAAGACAAGGTGGAATAACGCTAATGCTGCTGAGTGTCTTCAAGATGAGTTTAGGAGGCTTTCTGAGGATATGGCGACCAAATTCCAAGAAACTGAGAGAGTGTCGACTAAAGCAGTTGCAGAAGCTGCTGATTTGCGTTTACAGACAATTGTGTTGGAAGAAATGCTCCAGAAATCGGATGAAGAGTTTCGAGCGTTGAAAGATCAGTATGAAGGAAAACTTCAAGAGCTTCTAAATCAAACAAATCTGCAAGCAAAAAAAATTGAGCAGATGTCGCAAGAACTTGAAGACAAGCACAACCGAATTGAAAGCTTTCATGAAGAGGAAGAGAAGATGTTAACTGGTAAATCAGAAATACTTAAACGTTGGAGTAAAGAAAGAGAAGAACTAGAAAGAGAGTTATCTTCATCAGCAAAGGAAGTAGAAACGTTAATGGGGGAATTAAGCAACTTCAGAACCTTGGAGAATGAAAAGGAGATTTTAGTAGGGTCTTTGCAATCAGAAGTGGAAAATCTAAGTAGTCAGTATAATGAGTTGAAACACTGTATGCTTCAAATAGATTTGGAGAAAGAAACACTAAGAAAACAGGTTTCGGAATTAGAGGGCGAGCTGAAGAAGAAGGATGAGCTTATGACTAGCATGGATAAGAAAATTGAGAGTAATGGTGAACATGCTGCAAACTCAGACATAAGAGGCATGACTTTCAAAGATGCCATTTCAAGCCTACTTCCTTACTCCTCTAAGAATATCATCAGCTCGGCTGAGAAAACGAAATCCCTTGAGGTAAATATTTGATTCCAAATAAAGTACATAATCTTTTAAGCAGGGGGCTAAAACAAGAGTAACAATGTTAGGTTTGTAAACAGAAATATGTCTTACGATCATTAGTATATATAACCTACTTTCTTAATACTTTCCACAGATTTGATGGCATGGTCTCAATTCTTCTACAATATAGTGTTACAGACTCATGTTATTCTTAACATATGTTCATACTCCTATTATGCCATACTATACATTTTCTCTAGGTACACTTACTTAGTCTCTTGAGCAGAATCCTTGGTTGTGTAAATCCATGTGAGAGTTACACACCTGCTCAAAAGATTCCAATTCTGCAGTGGAGGAAAAGTATCTCACAAATCCTCCAGCTCTCATTTTGTTTTTCCTTTTTCGGTTTTGTTTTAACAGGTCATCTCTCAGAACTTTTTATGCTTAGTCTGAACATTGTCAGACCAAGCCTCTAGAGAAACCCACAATGTCTTGTTTTATTCTTTTTTAATGAAACTTTTTGACTTATAATAACATTCATAGATGAGGTACTAAATTAGGAACCACTAATAACTGATTTACAGGAGCCTACACATGCTCTGAAGCTTGAAGAAAGAGAAATCATTGGGGAAAATTTGCATCAGCCAGGGATGAAACCTATAGTAGGCATGCGGAGGCAAAATGAAGTTGTCAGAATGACAGTGGAAAGGTATGCATATGTGCTTATGTTGAGTATTACTTCACATCATGTTGCCTGAGGTTACTATGCTTTGCATCAGTTTATGCTTTTATATTAAAATGATGATTATGAATGAGTCATTAAGATCTCTGAACTCACTCGTTTCTTCACAGTGAAATAGACACCCCTTCAGACAAAGATCTCAAAGTGTCCAATCGTGATACAAGTGATAATTCAGATCTTACCAAATTATCAAGTGAAGTTGCATCATTGAATGAAAGAAATAAACATATGGAAGCTGAGCTGAAGGAAATGCAAGACAAATACTCGGAAATTAGTCTCAAATTCGCAGAGGTAGAAGGTGAAAGGCAACAGCTTGTAATGTCCCTACGTAATCTGAAGAACGGAAAGAAGAAATAATAGTAATATTGGATCCCTCCATGAGTAGAATTGTCTTTGCTGAAGCAGCTAGATGAAATAGGTAACACAGGGTCACACCAGGTTTTTGTCCCGGAAAATACACATCACAACAGTTTGCTAGGCCACTACATACTTTTGTTTGTTCATATAACATCAGGAATTTGAATGTGCTCTAATGGAAAAACACCCCATTCAGCCATATTTTTTTCCAGCGTGCAGATATTTAAAATTAATGAAGCTTATAATAGTTTCCGCATCAGTTTTTGCTCCAGCTAACAATGTAAATAAAACCCCAGATATGGCAATTACCATTTAACTAAGTGGAATTTAGAACATTTTGAAGCGGAAACAACAGATGAAGATCATATAATCAAATAAAAAATTGGAATGAATCAATTGACAGGGAGAATTTATCAAGTATAAAATACCCCTTCTATATCAACAAAAAAACCCATTACACAGCACAATCAAAAGTCTAATTCAAACTTTGATCATCTCAACTTCGGTTGAACTGGCAATGATTCATGTGCTTTATGTAGAAATTATGTCATGCCCACATGTAGGGAAACATAGCAATAACAACTACTCCTCCATTACACAAAATGAGTCAATTTTTTAATTTTAAGAGTAAATTTGTAAAATTTTAAATTTTGAAATTGATGTAAATAAGCTGCTTAACCGTATGAGACAAAACAGAAAAAAAGAGAGGCAAAAGTGCAAAATTGGCAGGTGTAGCAAATCAAAGCTGTGTATGCTGTAACTCATAATTTACCTCATCAAAGCTCAAAAGACTAAGTACTTCAAGCTATATGGACAGTAATATGTACCTCCAATTGGAGAGAGATGCAGCGAATGTAGGGTTGCGGATGTTAAATATTATTATTATTATTATTATTATTATTAGAGAATATAATATTAATTATATTAATATAATTAATATTATATTTATAGTATTATTATGATAATAGATTTTTTAGATTTCAAGTTGGATTCGAATTATGTTACTTATTCTCCAAGTAGGTTAATCATATATAAGACATCTCATGTAATCGTTATTTTATACACACATCAATTTTAATATATCATATTATTCTACATGGTATCAAGACCTTAGTTTTAAAATTATTTTGCTTCCGCTGCCGCCGACGACTGTCATAGCCGTCGGCGGAAACCATAATTTTATTTTTCTACTAAATTTCATAAAACACTTGTTGAGTCTTGTAAAATCTCTCTGACGATGATGCCGGCAAGATCCGACGAAATCGCTAACCTGACGATGTTGTTAACCAACGTAGTAGGCGACCAGATTTTCCGCATCCACCGCTTCATCCGCAGCCCTCCCAACCCCCGCCGACGCGGCTTCTTAGCCACTCCATAATCAATTTCTTCTCAACAAATTTTTCAATAGATGAATTGATAAAAGTTAGAAACTTTTGAGTTACATGGGGAAGTAGTTGTTGTGCTCGTGAGAATCTGATTTGGTGAAAATCGAGGAATGGGAAAGACTCCCAAGCTTTTAGCCATGTCTTCGAAAGTGCACTTGTCCTTGTGGAGTCTCTTGTGGGGAGAAAAGAGAGAATGATGTGGATCACGAAATTTGGTAAACTGATTACCCTCTCGAGTTTGGAAGTAGGAGTATCGTTTTATTTATCATCAAACTTATCAGACGTAACTCTAATGTTCAACTTTTCTAAAACTCTAGCTGCAGCTGCTTTGCTAACGTAAGCCGCTTTGTTACCGTATGCCTAGTCATCTCTGTATTAGTGGACTTTGTAATCCACATGTGAAGCGTATTTGCGCTAAGTTGAGTCTTGGCCCGAGGCCTTCTAAAAATCATAACTATAGTAGTCGTTGCCATTATAATAGACCAAAACCTACAATAAGCCTAGGTTTCTTGTAAGACTATGACAAAATTCTAGCAAAAATTTCTTTCTTCCGTTCTCTGTTGTGAAAGCATAAGACAAAATCCTATTAACTTTTGTCAACTATTGGATGCTACTGCTACTATCGATGATATTGGTAATTTGTTAATGCTCTTATGAGTTGAAGATTCGTGACGAGACATTTTTAATTTTTATTACTTGGGGCTTATTTTGTAACAAGTTATTGATATAAGACTTTCAGCTTGATGGGATGTTAAATATATTATTATTATTAGAGAATATAATATTAATTATATTAATATAATTAATATTATATTTATAGTATTATTATGATAATATGTTTCTTAGATTTCAAGTTGAATTATAATTAGGTTATTTATTTTTCAAGTAGATTAAGTCTATATAAAACCTCTTATTTAATTATTATTTTACACACATTAATTTTAATATATTATATTTTTCTACATGAAGTGGTGGCAAGGAATTTTCTTAGGGCTTAGGGTTTCGATCGGGAGGAAATGAAGTAGAGAGAAAGATCATTTTTGAAAACCAACCGGCTCCTCTATTGAGATATTGGCGCTGTTTACTCGCGGAAGGTTGCGCGCTGAGGAGCTAATCAAGGCAAGTTTTTTGTCCAAATTAGAAGTAATTTAAAGCTTCTTTTTACTTACTTTTAATTAATAATGAAAAATGAAGCGGCAATTTTAATGCTACAAATTTATTGCAAACACAAAATTAGTCAAAATTAAAAATTAAAAAAATAATAATTTATGTAAAATCTAAATAGAAAAAACTATGCACAAAAGATGATATTTAATTAATTTAAATTTCAAATTTATTCAACTTTACAATATCAAAATCGATTAAAAATAAGAATAACTTAAGATCATATATATATTGGTTTCTATCTTTTCTCCACATTTTTTTTAATATTTTGACTGGCCACATATTTTATTTTAATTCAAGTTAACCAAAAAATCAAGTTGACAACAATTTTGGTCGAAATTGTAACATTTAATCTAAACAGTACATTCATTATACTCAACGGTGAATACCTTCTTGCTTTGTTTCAGAATAAGAGTATTTTTTTTATTATTTAAAGTTTAATATTTATAATTTGAAAGTGATTTGGATTATTTGATGTAATTGCAAATTTAAATGTAACATATTTATGAATTTTAACATTTTAAAATTATTGTTACTTGTAAAAGATTTTTGTTAAAATTTATTTATAAATAAGTTCATATTTATAATGTAAAAATATCTTAAATTAACTTTTAAAGTCTAATATCCTTTATATTCTAGCACAGTAAAATAATACTCATTATTAGAAGTTTTTTTTTTTAACTTGTCGTTTTTTTAAGTTACTATTTCCTTCCTGAAAAAAATTAACTTTTAAAATAATTTTTATTATAAATTTTAAAACATTAAAATTTAAATATATTTTTTTATTTAACATAATAAAAATTATAATAGACAAATTTATTAAATATAATTTTAAAACATCTTAAAATACTTACCAAAAACTGTTTAAAAATTTATGACAAGTATTTGTTTAATTTGAAGTTTTGAACTAATCGTGCAGTTAATGTCAACCGTTGGAGAGAATTTGTATGTCATTAAGTAACCGCTGCAAGAGGAATTTCAAATTTGTAGAATTTTGTAAATTTCTGGTCTAGCAAATCTCAAAATGATGAATCCTTTTCGTAACAGAGGCCACGTTTAAGCAAATCACGGTACACGCGTCAAGAAGCTGGACGTGTGTCACTCATTCATTCCACCACCATGCAAAAGGTGGCACGAGCCCTATATGCACTCTGCACTTATATACGCTCTCCTAGTTGAGCGACAATTCTCATTTTCTTCTCTAATCAAGCTTATTTGCATACATATTCTGCAACCAAGTATCTCTACAAAGTAAAACTTGAGTTTGTTCCGAGTTCCCACAATGGAATCACATTTACCCCGTACTCACGGTCATCACTACGAACAAGACCCGCTCAACCCTGCAGGGTCGCACCCATCAGGTTATTTGCTTTGTTAATTTAGTTATGACAGTAATTCTTAATTTTTGTTGATTCTTTTTTATGTTTATTTAATTTTGCTTTTATAGGGGTTGAAGGTGAAGACGATAATCGTCTTGTGAAGAAATCGGTGCTTACGAAGGTGAAAACAAAGGCGAAGAAGATAAAGAATACTCTCACAAAGCATGGCCATGGTCACGACCACCATCATGATCATGAGCATGAGCACGTTCAGGAAGATGAAGATGAAGAAATGGTGGAAGACCCTGAAATTCATGGTGCACCAAGTATGTTGATTTCTTGCAATTCCTAGTGTATATAGCTTCCATCTATAACTTTCTAGTTTATAATAGATTTTGTTTATAGAATTTGATTTCGGTTAGTCATAGTAATTGGAATTATAATGAATTACAGTTTATGAGTCTGTGGCAGTTATGAGTGGAGTTCTAGGAACAGAGGGAATTGTGGGTCAACCTGGATTCAATTTGGAAAGGCCCTCCGTGATGGCTGAGGATCGTTATGATTCGAAAATGACAGAGCCGCCAGTTAGGCCGCTTGGCCAGTGGCAAGAGGGAGAGTTGGGGCAACCCGAGGGAAATTTGGGTAGGCTAATGCCTAAGGAGGAGAGTCATGATTTGCCAGAGTTCTCTGACAATTATGGTACTGGGATTCGTAGTCCGTCGGGAAAGAATTTGTATGGTGGAGATGAAAGTTTGGGACTAGGGAGTTATACTGAAATTCTGAAGGGTATGGGAGGGATTGGTGGACCGACAAGAAAAAATATTGTTGGACAAGAGGAACATTTGGAAGGAGAAGATGGATTAATTGGAATGTCGACTGGCATGGAAGAAGATCCTCACGGACCAAACTGCAGAGGTGTTTCTTCAAATGTTCAGGCCAAGACCATTGATCCAACTGGCAGAGGTATGATCGTACTTGCTTAATTCATTTTCCTATGCAAGTTTACAATCATTTATAATTGTTTATGGAACTGCTCCCTCTGTCTGTAAGATTTTGACTTTTTGAATTTGCAAAATCCGAAAATTTGGAAATAATGTTATTAAAATGATCCATTCTATGGTTGGTAGTACTTCTATTAAATAATAAACAGTAATTAAAATTATATATGCAAATGTTAAGTCAAATTTGAATTTTAAAATTTCGTAATTGACTTTTAAAACCAAATGATACTACTTAGGGAGTAACATTTTATGCATGCATTCTTCATTGTAGGTGGTTTTTACCGATATTGTAACCCTTGGATTTCTTTCTGAAAAGAAGCTTTTATAAACAGACTCAGGCTTTTCTTGCTTTAGTGGCAAACCCTTGGATTTCATGGTCTAGTTAAAATCGAAACTGTACATTTACCATTGTGAAAGTGTAATGCACATCAATAAGCTGTAGTAATTTCTACTGCATAATACATTTCTTTAGCTCAATAGAGTGCACATTTTGACATAAAAACAACTAATCAGTGGAAAACGTTGACCAAACTATTATTGGTAGAGGCAATGTTGTTTATGAGTAGTAATTTTTCTGACCCTGTGGGTAGCAGGTAGTGAGGAAGCTGAAGGAATTACTCCTATCCTCCACTCATTTGAAAAAATGGGAATTTATGACAACCCCGACTCAAAACCAAAAGCAGAGCCACTTTGCTATGAAAATCCAGATTCCTATCCAAAAAGTTACGATGCCAGCAGACCTCAAGACTTAACCAGTGACACTTTTAGCGGAAATCCGTCAAACCAAAGCACCACATACACGGAAAATATTCCAGCAGCGGCTTCCGCGGAAACTTCTGTAGTTGCTGATACTTCTAAATCCGCTAAAAACGTTGTTGCCACAAAGCTTGGGTATGGTGAGAATGAAAAAACAGGCTCGCATGAGGAAAAGCGCGAACAAGAAGACATTACTAACTCTGCATCTGTTATTCCACTTTGCCGTGAGAGCCCAGAATCCGTTCCAAAAAGTTACGATGCTAGCAGAGCTTTGACTGGAAATCAGTCAAACCAGAGCACCACTTACACAGAGAATATCACATCCGCCACTTCTGCTGCAACTTCTGCAATTGCTGATGCTGCTAAATCTGCTAAAAAGGTAGTTGCTTCAAAGCTTGGCTATGGTGGGAATGGTAATACAAGCGCGCGTGACGAAATGTGCCTAAAAGAAGACACTGACGAATCCCCATCTGCTGATTCTATTTCTAAAAGTTATGATGCTAGAAGCCCTTTAACTGGAAACCAGTCAAACCAGAGCAGCACTTACACACAGAAATTTACATCCGCCACTTCTGCTGCTACTTCTGCAATAGCTGATACTGCTAAAACTGCTAAGAATGTAGTTGCTTCTAAGCTTGGTTATGGTGGGAATGAAACCACAACGCCACACGAGGAAATGCACACACCAGAATACACTACTAAGGCACCATCTGCAATGCAAACAGCAACAGATTATGCGCAAAAGATTGCTGGCACAGTCACTGATACGTTGTCACCTGTGTGTGGTAAGGTCGCTGGTGCAGGAAGTGATGTAATGTCAAAGGTGCAAGGCAGTGGAACTGGGCAGGAGAGAAGTGAAAGTGAAGGGCAAGATAGAGGAATATCAGTTACGAGTTATTGGACAGAGAAATTAAAGCCTCGTGAGGAAGATAAGTTGCTTTCGGAGGTGATTACAGGTACTTTTATCAAGCCAAAGGCAGAGATTGAGAAGAAGATAGAGCAGGATGTGCCTAGCGGAGGAGGACAGGAAGTTTCCAGGATGATTTCAGATGCTGTTCAGAAAAGGGAACCAGCGATGAGCGGAGAAAGAGAGCCAACGGGGATCTTGGAGGAGTCTAAGGAGGGTGAGAGTGGTGGTGCCGGGAATGTGGGGGGTGGGACGGTGGGTGTGCTTGATAAGATTAAAGGTGTAGTTGGTTCTTGGGTAGGAGGAAAAGGTGGTGAGACGACCGAGACTTCTCCAGGGACGACTGAAGGTTAGTTGAGTTATGGTTGATGCTTGTTATTTTCATGTTTATTATATGCTAATCTTCGTTTATTTTTTTGTTCAGCAAGTGGTAATGAAGAAATTATGGCCAAAGATGGTCGAGTTGTGGCTAAAGAGTGGAAGTCTTGAGGAGTCCGAGTAAGTCAGAGGAGGTGTGTATTCGCTAGTGAAGTGGATGTTCTTTTAGACGTCGATGGTGTGTGTTCGGGTTGGAAACTAAGTATCTTGTACAAGTTCCAATGCGCCATCTATGGTTTTAATTTTTTTGTGTGTCTCAGGTGATGATGAATTTGTTGTGTTTGTGGTATGTATATTTGTTGTGATTGAATTACTGTGTTTCCTTAATTTGGTTTATTGTGATTTGATTAAGTACCAGTGAGAGTTAAAAACTTATTTTGTGGAAGTTTAAAAACTCTTCTTGTTTTAGGTTTAATATCAATGTAAACTATAGTAATGGTTATATTTACAAGTCAGTGCCTCATGAATCATTACGAGATTCACCGCTCCCTCACCATACTGATACACATCTGACCTTTGTATAAACAATGGGGGGAGTATGCAGTGGTATTGTACTCGTCCATCGACCCTTATACAGTGCAGTCATGCACAAACTTCCGAAAGCATATATAGTAAGTGGAGTACATCCGTTGAGAATGCGTTCTAAAATATACTCTCTCAAATCTCATATAGAAGAAATATTAATTTTTTTTTTAAAAATATATTAATTATAATGTATTTTAAAAATTATCTTTTGAAATATATGAAGGAAAAGAGAGAGAGTGATAAATATAAAATATAATTGACTATCGTAATGTTTGGTAAGATTCTAGAAAAAAATAAAGTAAAATATTTATGTTAATATTATTTTTAATTTTTTGAAATTCTTTTTTTTTTTTTTGACATTAAAAAAGTTATTTGTGGGCCTACTTTTGTAGACTTCAGTTCACCAGAGTCAAATCAAAAGTAAATTAATTTGAAAAATGGTAGCAGATTTTCATCAAGCAGGAATCTTTTTTGATACTTTCCAGGTTGGCTTTTGGACTTTTTTGTGGACATCGCATTGGATGGAAAATGACTCATCACCCGAATGGAACGAAGAGAGGGGCTAGTGCCAACCGAAAAATTCAGCTCCTACTTTTAACTTGTCGGACAAAATTGGCGATCTTCTCACGTAAAATAGTTGTAAAATGCCAGACAAAAAATATTCAAACTGTTGCACACACTGGTAGAACGAAGTATACTATTTTCTTTTTCTTCATTTAATTTTACCCAGAAAGAGTATTTCATTTCCAACTTCGGTAAAAACGTGGAATGCATTTCTAAATTTTGTACTGCATCTTGTCGTGAAATTATGATGTTCGGAATTTAGTAATTTACGATTGAGTCAGAATGTTTTATCGAGAAAATAAAATAAAATAAATGGAAGATCAATATATATGAATATGTCTTGAAGCCTATTGGTTTTATACTTTTGATCAAGTTGAGGTTTTAAAAATATGTTTTAATGCTTCATGTGATGCTAAAAAAAAAAAAAAAAAAAAAAAAACCCAGCAATCAAAAGGTCGGCACATACGGGCTAAAACTTTTAGGTCATTTCGAATAGATTTCAAATGCACTCAATCTCATAAATTTAACTAAAAATAAAAATATTTAACGAAAACCTCTCGTCACTTCATCCACTGTTAACTTTCATTTCTTTTTCACATTTTGGATTGCAAAAAATTGGTCAATAAAATTTTAAACTGCAAGAATTTTAAAAAAAAATTAATAAAAAAATTACCCAATTTTTTTTATTTAATATCCTATAAAATATTGGCAGACAATAAAGGAAAATCTCAATGACAGTAGTAATTAATTAAAGTCGATTAGTCGATGATCATACTCGATTTAATTATTTCTTGTCTTCTTTTTTTTCTTCCTTCTTTTCCTCTTTCTTCTCTTTCTTTACTTCTTTCTTCTCTTCTTTTGCTGGACCAACTGATATGATATCAACCTTGCCAACTTTCTTCAACTTTTTTACCACTGCCACTGAGTCCATCGCTCCTATCACCGTGATTTTCTGCTCCTTCAAATCAGTCGCTATTGAATCAACTCCTGTTAATCATTACATGACCAATTAATTAACAAGGTTAATTACCAGCAAATATAATCTTTTCTTTTCTTCTTTCTTCTATTCTTTTTCTCAATCACTGATTAATTGCTGAAAACAAGAATATATATATATATATATATATATAATACTTACCATAGATATCAGCAGCAGCTTTTATGGCTTTCTGCTTTGTCTTCTCATCAGTCATGGTCAAAAGCTTCAATACTACCTTCTGCTATAAGTGATCATCGATCATATCAGAGAGCAAAGAAAAGAGATGAGTTGCATTATAATTTTGGTTAGCATATATATGTGGGTATGGATTTTGAAAAACATCAGCCATTTCTTAAAGTTATGATGAATGTTCATACCTGAGCCATCGGAAGAGAGGAAAGGAACCTGGACCTAATCATTAAAGTTAACCAAGGGAAACTAAGAAAACGACGAAGAGAAAATTGGAGTTCTATAAGCCCATATGGGGCCACAACGCATCACCACATAAAATAAAAATAAAAATTAGTCTAATTTTTTATTTAAATTCTATTAAAAGAGTTTTATGAAGAAAGAATAATCTAAAATGATGTAATAAAACTTGTAATCTTATTATTATGTTATAACCACTATTTGATTAATTATTATATTTTGATAATAAAATTGAGATAAAAACATAATATAAAATTTAAAAATTTAATAGATAAGTCTCGTTTTATTAAACACGAACCAGTCATGAGTGCATACTATTTTTAGATAACAATATCAAGTATATATGATTGAAATTTTCAAGTTTTCCTTTTGATATGGCAGTATTAGCTTCTTCTTTTTTCTATTATAATATAAACAGCAATATTAGCTTTATCATAAGTATGTATGAGTTTTGAAAAAGTAATTAAAATTCTCTTAGTTATAATGTATTTGATCAATTTATAATTTATTTTGAAAAATAAATTATTTTAAAAAATTAGGCAGACTAATAATATGCCATTATTTTCGTCAACTACTAACTGCAAATAAAATTAATTTTCCATAAATGGAGTCCAGCGACTTAAGCAACACCAACAGATTCCCCACAAATAAAAGAGAGACTTCCAACCATTCAAATTTCGAACCAAAAGATAACCAATACTACATTAAATTAATTAATAAATAAATAAAAACATTATAATAGCTCATCAACTTAACGCAAATTAAATTACAATCTTTCTGTCTGCGCACACACTTTCCATCAAAATAATTAAATTAAAACATAGAATAATATTAGTTTAAGCATGCATGATGATTACATTATAGTGCAGGCGTGGGGATTTTCGTCACTAAATAGTGAAGCAACTGTGTCATCTGACGCGACGGCGACTGAATAAACTGCCGGAGTATGGAAAAACGAATGCACACCGCCCGGAGCAACACTCCTTGATGTATCGTAGTAATGGTTTGTAATGTGGGTCGGGTATTTGTAAAATGAAGTGAAATGTGAGTATCCTGCCGGATACGGCCACGGCTCGGCCGCTTTTCCGGCACGTTTAATGGCCCTAAGCACATTCTTCTCCTCCAGTGCATAGCCTGTCACTGTAATTTTCTTAATCTCCATGTCAATTTCGATCTCTTCCACTCCTGAAAATAATAGATTAAAATTTTAAAATAAGTAGAAAATGAGAGAAAATATGTGAAAGAAAAGTAGAGGTACACAAAAAGTCTGAGGACAGATGTCTGGACTTGAACTAGTCTGGTCAAAACCCGGATCGGTTAGGATTTAGCCAAATTTTTAAAAAATCAAAAAGACTCAATATGCCGCCATATTAGGAGAAAGATATCGGCATAGTCCGGACCAGTATTTGGACCGGTCCCGGTTAAAGACTAGCTCGGACCCGGACCGGCTTGGGCCTTGGCCTGAACCCAAGCCGGTCCTAAAAATTCTATGAAAACTCTGCATAAATTACCAAGAATTATAAAAAATTACTTTATTTGTTTTCAATACTTTTTTTTCAAAATTACTAAATTTTATAAAAAAATAAGTTTATAACTATATAAATTACTAACTACCTAAAGTAAATAACTATGTAAAATAGTTAACTACATAAAATAACTATATAACCACATACTGTATATAACATAACTATACAACTAATTATATAAAATAACTATTTTAACTAACTTAATAAAGGTAGAACTATAAATTATGAACTTATTTAAAATATTCTGAAAATTATATATAGAAAAATAAATTTAAATAATTTTATAAGTTGAAAAAAAAATTAAAAAATAGAAAAAGTCCGATTGAGGATTGGTCCATGATCGGCCCGGATCGGTAGTCCTCAATGGACCTCACTTTTTGGTACATAATCTGGCCCGGTCTGGCCTGATCAACTAAAAAGACCGGCCTACTCACGACTAAAGTCCGACAGACCGATTTTTTGTGTATCTCTACTTGAAAGTATTACAAAGCAAGAAATATTGTATAAAATATGTATATAATTAAAAAGAGAATATCTATAATATAAATATATATTATTTACAATCTCATAATAACGTAGTGAGAGCATGATATTTAGAATTTGATCTCTTCAAAAATAAGACACATTTTTTTTATTTGAGTAGGTCGTAATATCCCATATAATCAATAATTACAACATGATCTTAGAGATTTGATCTTCTTAAAAATAGGATACATTTTACAGTTTTCTGACGTGCTGTAATTTGTTGTTTTCAGAAAATTCTAAACATAAAAACCTTATTATTAAAAAAAAAATCGTAAATTCCTTTCTGTTGGGTTGAGACTTGGGAATTGTACATTGACAATCTGGGCCATTTAAATGAATTGGATTGATTAAGATTTTGGTAAAAGGTCTATGGGCTAGCAACATTTCAATTATTTTGGGCTTAATCGTGAAAAGTAGAAAACCCAAGATACAATAACGTTAAAGATTACGCGCCTCATTGGTAAGTTTAAGTCAAGCCCACCCGCTCAAGTTAAATTGAATGTTCAATAATGATAAATTAGTCCAGTACCTTTATCAAATATCTGATCTAAAAGAATGAACTTAAATATTTTTTTTATTATCTCAAAAATAATAATTTAATATATTATTTTTAATTTATAATTATTTTTTTATTTTTATTTTATGTCACATTAATTTTTTTTTTCTATTTCTATCATTTTAAAGCAAGGAGAATTTTGTAAAAAATATATATTCTCTTAAAAAATTATTTTTCTTAATTTACATACTTTTCATAATTTATTTATCATTTTTTAGACAAGTGGGAGTACCAAATTGACCAAAATCTATTTAATTTATATTTTGAACCTTTAAAAAAAAACTAAATTCTATTAAGTGTCAAGTTCATATGATTATCGCCAAATAAAATAAAATTCATATGATCATGGCATAAATAGTTCAGATGGAGGATCATACAATTAAAAATTCGAAGAGTGTGAGGTTAGTCCAAATTTAGAAAAATTGATTAGAAAAAATAGGTTTATCTTATATATGCTTTCAGATACAAGTATTATTTTTCTGAAGTATAAATTTATTATTAGTTAAATTATAACTAAATATGTAATCTAATTTTTTAGAAAAATTAAAATTAAAAATAATTTTTGCTGTATAAAGCTATTTTTACACGGACAGTGAAATAAAAGTTTTAAAAGAGGCAACTTACGACATGTATCTTCCTAAATAAATGATTAAAGCTTGTTTGGCATTCTTATTTTGTGTGTCACTGCACCTTAAATATGTTTTATTCTGTTTCTATGTGCGGCATCGGGTTTTGTAACTGGTCAATTGTTACTCTAGTACCGGTTCCCTCTACTTGAATGCATTTTTAGAAGGGTAAATAGGAATCAGAATTATTATTTTTTTAGGTAATACTCCTAGTTTACCTCTGTTTAAGTATATATTGACTATATAGTAACTAAATATTTACTACATATCTAAATAAAGACATTATTTCAGATAAAGGTCAAAATTAACTAGTTACAGTATAAACTCACATGGTGCATATAGAAGTGAAATAAGAACTATGTGGTGCACATGAACACAAATTAAAATTTAGAATGCTAAAAGAATATCTAAAATATAAAATGAAATGGTTTTTTTTAGTTGGCGTACATTTCTCACTCGAGATAGATTAGCCAATGTCCTGATAATTATCTTGATTTTTTGAGTGTTAAAATCTAATTAATCATGACTCAAGTTTGACTAAATCTGGTCAGTCCCATCTGGCATTAAGTCATTTTCATCTGCTTCCAAAGTATGTTTAACATTTTTTAACATCGATTAATACTTTGGTAAATAACCTAAAATAAAAAATAAAAATGATGTATAAGGGTTACCTTTGAGCTTGAGCAAAGCTTTCCTTAGTTTAGAAGCACATCCTTCACAGTCCAGATTTGGAACCCTCACCTCCACGCCCTGCACCATTTATACACATACATTCTTTAAGTTACATTGGCTGCTATGTATATATATATATATATATATAGACAGAGAGATAGCGAGAGACTTACAGTCATAGTTTGCAGTACAGTAATGGAGGTGAAAGTAGTAAACTGAAGAGATGTGGACTCTGGTCAAGATAAGAAGGGCTAGCTAGCTGTCTCTCAATATATACACATACACTCCATGTTTATACGCGTGTGTGTGCGTTCGCGCGTGAGAGATAGCTCCCTCCCGCCCTCTTGGGCAGTTTTTAAAAAAGAAAAAATGACTTTTTTCTAAATGTATTCATACTCGATTTTTAATTTGGTTACTGAACTCAAAAAATTTTCAAATTGGTTACTCTGCTTGAATTCTATTTCCATTCCGTTATTTTTAAAAATTCCGTCTATTTGAGTAACAGAATTTGTTGATGTGGAATCAATCTTATCACATAAGCTGACTTGACGCTGACATGACACTGATTTAACGTTGACATTTGACGAAAATAAATTTTTTTTTAACAGAGTTACGTATTTTTTGAGTAAACTTATGGATTTGAAAATTCAGGTATAGTTTAGTGGAAAATTTTTTGAATTCAATAATTAAATTAAAAATTAGATATGAGTACAATTACGAAAAAAATATTTTTTTTCTTTTTAAAAATGGTTTAGTATGATTATTAGTTAATTACGATGTGTGCAGAGGTAGGTTTAAGTTTTAAAGAGAGCGTTGGGTTTTGAAATTCGAGAACGAAATGAATTCACGCGTGGACTCGGATTCCGCGACTTTTTCCCCACCCCCAACACCTCCCAAATGTGTAGGGCTCCAACATTACAAGTAATTATAGTAAGTACTCTAAAAAGGTAGAGTAATTAGTTGAATAACAGAGCCATTGTTAAAGTGAGAGACAACTGGACAAGCAACTTGCACTACATGCATATTCACACTTGATATGCTTGACATTGATAAAATCTGGTAAGTATATTGTTAAAGCTACTCATCGAAAACTTAACTGGGTATTTAAGTGCTGGGGTAGCACCCAAATTTTTTAGTTATTTTATACTCCATTTTGGGATGAGTTAAGGTCCCCTTGTATTTATATAGTATGATTTTTCCTTGGTTTTTTGTTCAAATATGTTGCTAATTAAACAGATATACTGTACATGAAGGAAGAATAAACAGCATGCGCCCAAACAATTAATGGTAATGATACCGGCCTGTCGTTGCTGCATCCTACATGATGTTGTTAAAGATTCTCATGCCAGGCTGCAACAGTTTATTTGGACTAACTAGCTAACTAGTTAGCTTTATGACAAAAAGCAAATGAGAAATTAATTAAAGAGAATACTGTATATTCCCATAGTATATACTCCACTGTACTTAGTTGCTGCTCTGCCTCTCCTTTTTCTCTTTTGCTTATTTCTACCATCGATCTGTCCGTCTCTTCCAGAAAGAGCAAAGTGAAATATGCTCATACTTTTTTAAGCCCTCGTATGCCAACATAACTAACCATTACAAACTTAATGGTGGGGTATACAT
>JAUMHB010021515.1:0-17161 GCA_032359685.1 Pittosporum tobira
GAGAGAGAGAGAGAGAGAGAGAGAGAGAGAGAGGGAGAGGGAGAGAGAGAGAGAGAATCTTGAAGCCAAAATCAAAGAAATCCTCTAATTAAAATTCAATTTTGATCACATAATTGAAATCTTCACATCATATAAAGCTTTCTCGTGAGTTTAAACTTCTCAATCCTTGTATATTTGAGCTGGGAAATCATGAGAGAATAGTTAGAAATCATGGGTGAGGGTAATCTCTCAATCTGAAATTTTTTGTTCTTATATTTGTAGTCCAGTTCGTGACCTTTTTCTCTAAATCCAACCGTTGGATCGTTATAAATTTTGGATATGTTATATTTCAGTATGTTAGGAAAGTACACAAAATTTAAACCATTAATTATTTATATATTAATAGTTATTGGATCAATTACCGAAAAAATTATGTTCTTGTAGTTGGCGTCCAGATTGAGGGGTTTTCTCTAAATCCCACCATTGATCATCATAAAATTTGGATAGGTTATGTTTCAGTATGTTAGAAAGTTACTCACCAAATTGCAATTGTTAATTATTTCTAGATTAATATTTATTGAATTTACAAAATTTATCGCCGAAACAATATCTATAATAAGTATACTTCAATTATTAAAGATAATGTATTCGACCGATGAATATGAGAATGAGGAGATAATATAGGTTAAAGATGAAACCTTTAGAATTGAATACAGAGTAGAAAAGAATTAAATACGCACAATTAAAGAGCGAAGCATGTATGAAATTGCACAAAATTGAGAGACACATGAATCAAACCTTAATTATCAATTCCCACCGAGAATCGATCCTCTGTGCATCTATTCGGCCATTGCTATTCTTGAAAAATGGTGTCACTGATACGTAGGATAGTCATGGAAGGTGCTGAAGACGTAAAAAAGAATAGAGTAAATTGGGATGTTGGTGGATTAGGGTGAGGGATCGACGTACAGTAGAAGAGATGAAAGAGCCGTATAAATGTGAGAAGCAATTGAGTGACCCAATGAAAGAGCACGTCCAAGTCGGGTCTATTTTAGTCCGAACTCGGAAAAAAATATGGAACTAAACTCGAACCGCGTTTTAAAAGTTTGTGCTTTATATATATTGATGAATATATATATATAATAAATATGTTCTCAATAAATTAACATTGTAATAAATCGTTAGTTAAAATATTTGTGATCACGTAATTATACGAATATTTGTACACGTTTCGCTATCCCTTAAAATGTTATATTTATTTATTTTTATTTTGTGTTATATTATCTATTACAACCAAAATATATTATATAAAAAGTCTTACAAAAAAATTCCAAAAATTATCAAAAAAAAAATTGCATTTAAAATGCATGTATTGTATAGTTTTATTACTAATAATTTATTCAAATGTTTTCCTCCGGATAAAACAATACACGCACTCTCAAAAGTCAAAACTCTTGTTCCAAAAAATAAAAAAATAAAAAAACTCACTTGTTTCTAGAGAGGTACAAGTTTTCACCGTGCAGTGGAAGTTCGGCCGGGTTGACTGTTGATTTAATCTACGCCCCTTCCCACGTAAAACGTACCGCACACGTTAGTTCGGCGAACCCTTTAAATTCCCCGTTTCCTCTTTCATCTCAACTCTCCTCACCGGCTTTACCCTCTTCCATTTTTCACTTCACCCCCCAATAAATTACATTTTCTCCCTTTGCCCCACGTTTAGACTTTATATTCATTTCATTGAATCTAGCAACCTTTTCAATCAGTTCCAGTTATCGAAGCATAATTGCAGGTTTCTACGGTTTATGTAGAAGCTAATTTCATGGCGTCGACAAGGCCACAGTATTGGTGCCACTGTTGTAACACATTCGTTAGGGTTCGATCCCCAGACTCAATCATCTGCCTCAATTGTAACGCCGGCTTTGTCGAGGAAATGAATCCTCACCGTCGATCTAACCGTCATCATCTCTTTGATCAATTTCCCGCCAGAATTGAAAATCCGGAGCCTGAACCGGGCCGCAGATCCCGTAGCAATCGAAGAAATCGTTCACATATTAATCCGATTATTGTGATGCGTGGCCTTGAAGGGAGGGGAAGTTACGAGCTGTTTTACGATACTGGATCTTCGGGGCTGCGGCGTTTGCCCGCTAGCGTGTCAGAGTTGTTGATGGGTTCGGGTTTGGATCGGATAATTGATCATTTGGTTCAGTTGGATGGTAATGGGATTGTCATTAGTAACCCTCCAGCATCGAAGGATGCAGTTGACTTACTACCCACAATCAAGATCAATTTGGGGCATCTGATTAGTGATGCACACTGTGCTGTGTGTACAGAGCCATTTGAGGTTGACTCCAAGGCTCTTGAAATGCCATGTAACCACATTTACCATTCGGATTGTATTCTCCCCTGGCTTGGGATTCGGAATTCGTGCCCGGTTTGTCGATATGAACTGCCCCCAGAAGTTTCGGAAATGGGTCAAAGGGATGATGATGAAGACTCGATGGGGTTAACGATCTGGAGGCTTCCCGGTGGTGGGTTTGCGGTTGGGAGGTTTAATGGTAGTAGGGGAGTGGATGAGAGTGAGCTGCCAGTTGTTTATACTGAAATGGATGGTGGTGGGCTTAATGTTGGTGGCGGCGGTCCAAGGAGGCTAGTTTGGTCTACAAGTGAAAACAGAACAAGGGGAAGGGGCAGTGTGAGTCGTGCCTTGGACAATTTCTTTGCATTTCTTAGAAGGTTTAGAATTTCTTCACCAAGGTTGAATGTGGAAATTTGATTAACGCAAAGTCCTTCCAATTCCCATTCTGTGGTTAATGATAGGTTTTTGCGAAGGAGTAGGGGGGCTGCTGCGGATGACAGTGGCGGTGCAAGATTTTGATTTTTAAGTGGTTATGTTAACTGTTTTGGTGATGGTTGTGCTAAGAAGGAATGTGCGGAAAAGGTGTCATCTTTACAGTGGTGTATATAACAAAAATTGGGAAAGATGAAATGAGGGTTTCCTTAATGTTTGTGTCCAGTGGATCAGTATTCCAGCAACTCCACAGCTAGAAGATTAGCGTTTCTGCATAGAAAGAAGAGGAGGGTTGTTACAGCTGGTGTAGCTGAGAAGTTTTTTTACCTTTTGAACACCTTACTTGTACATATTTCTTACTTTATACGTTTCATAAACATTTCATTATAATTGGGTGATGTTCAAGGGCTAATTGCAGTTGTGTTGTGTTTTGCTCTTATAATACTGATTTCTTACTTGGGTTGTGTGTTAACTATTGTTCAGTGTTGTTGTGCTTGTACTATAGTCTGTTTAAGTAGTCTAGTATTTTGACTTCTTGGGGATACGTACAATGCCAGAGTTGAATTTGAGGGGAGAAATTTTGAGAGGACAATAGTAAGCAGTTTACTAGAATATATGAATTATTCGTTTAACAATGTTGCCTTGCTGCAAAACTCCAGGGACAACATTGTTGCAAGTTATTGAAGCTTTTGGAATGATTCATTTTGTTTCCATTTTCTATTGTTTTTTCTGTGTCTTTGTAGTTGGGCAAATTGAAATTATGTGGACTCGTATTATAATAAACCACGTCCCAAACCTGTTTCTAAACTGAAAGTAGCTTTTGGCCAATTCAGTTAAGTAGATGGGACCTTCCTGGTCTTCAGACCTTTCATATTCCACATTTCTGATGTGGCATTCTCGAGTAAAATGGCTTTGATAGCTGCTATACATGCTTTGATTTCCAAAAATTCAGCAAAGTCATCAGGAGTCGGTCAAAAATTCAGCAAAGTCATCAGGAGTCGGTCCATCAATCTGTAATTTACTTGGCTAGATGCGTAGCTTTCTTATAGTTTATATACCTTGATTGCAGGAGTAATATGGCTTGTTGCAGGTGTCTTGAATGTGATGGTGCAGGTTTTGTGCGGAAAGGAGGTGTTACCGTGAGGGCACAATGCTGCTTGGAAGGATCAGGCCCGATTGTATGTACTTGTTTCGATGATCTTGGCAAGCTTAACCAAGTCAATAAATACACATTTTGTAAAACTCAAACTCTCATTACCGTGTAGCGTGTATGAAACCTAAATTAAGTCTGTGAAGTGTGAATCATTATGGAAGAAAGTTTTGGTGTTATAATTGGATAGTTTTCTATTTTATTTTTAAATTTTGGATTCTAATATTCGCTTATTGCTTGATCGTCAATTACAGTAAAGCATCTGGAGATCACTGGTCGAGTGATCTTCGACTACAGTAAAGCATCTGGAGATCACTGGTCTGGGTTGTGTAACACCCAAACTTAACTTCCTCCGGGTTGTGTAACACCCAAACTTAACTTCCTCCGTTGCAAAATATAAAAATAAAATAAATTTTGGAACATACTTTTACTTTCAATTCAGTTGTTTTTTTCACACATTCATTTCTCTATACTATCTCTCCCAAATTAAAAACTTCCTAAGGCCGCCCAAGGCTTGCCTAATTGAATAATTAACTATAGTTAGGTGTTATATAGTGTTTGTTATGAAATGTCTAAAAATGAAAATAAATAAAAACATATGTGGATAATTTATAATTTGTGATGACTTGTATCGGTTTTTGACTTAAATGAATAAATATTTTTCTTAATATATAATTTTTTAGTAAAATAATCTTAATAGGACAGAGGAGTATTATATATTTAATGCAACATATATATCACAATATAATGTAAATACAAGAATGATCTAATCGAAAATAGATGTGTGACAATTTTAGTTTCTGGTTGTGCATATATTGATAGAAAAATGAGAATCATAATTAAAGGTTTACTCAAATTTTATTGAATAAGTCTTGAATAATTATTTTTTAAAACAAAATTAATGTAGATCGATCAACTGCAACCAAATTGTGACTTGTATGAATAGAGTAGGTTCCATGATCTCCCTCCACCTCCCAACATCTTGCACTCACTCTTTCTTCCATAACTAACTCGGACCACAAAAAGCAGTTACTTACATATCTCATCTCTCGAAATGACGGGAATGAAGATGGACGAAGAATTTGGGCCGGATCGGGTAATAGAGGTGGAAACCGACGACGAAGAAAACGAAGCTGAACGTGATTGCGACAACGCTACCTCTACTACTACCACTGTGGACGACGACACTCCTCACTCCGGCGACGGTCCCACCATTCACTGCATCGACGATCTCGAGTCCGTTGCTTGGCCACAAACCTACCGGTAAATCATTCCAATTTTGCATGCATGTACATATATAGATTCTGCTATTACTCGATCAACCATATTTTCTCTCTATATTCAAATCTGAATCGGAAGATATTTCAGCATAAGGGTATATTTTCATTTGATGTTAACCCTCATATAATAAATAAATGTATAGTTCAATGGATGTGTCAATGTAGTTACAATGGTTAATTTAAGTAAAATGTACTCTTTTATGTTACAACATATTTTATTTTAATTTTTTTAGAAACGAAGCTTTTTTTTTTTTTGTGGGACAGGGGATTAACATTTTGTGAAATCTTCCATATTATTGAAGTAGTAAATAATAAAAATATGGTAAGCTGAATTAGATAAATGGCTTCACTAGTAGTGTTTGTTTAAGGGTGTTACCTAGTTTCAGAAAGAGAAAAAAAATTCACGACTGCAAAATCTTTACTCTAATCCGTGACCAATTTTTGGATTCTTTTTTTTTTTTTTTTTTTTTTCATTTAAGCTACAATCTGATTGAAACTTATTTGAAGTTGTAAACTATAGTCAGAAGAAAAGCCTTATTCCACTAAAGAAATTTAGTAAAATTTGTGAATATTAAGGACATATTTACATCCCAAGTTTACCACCAAGAAATAAATAGTTATTGTGGTATATGATAATATAATTGCAAGGGATCATGCCATACCACTAATGTATATTGTCATCAATCAAAGGACTACTCTTTGTGGACAAGAAAATTTAGAAATGTGAATCCTTTGATTGGACGTAGGGAATCTACATTTTGAAGATAATTCTTAGTTATAATTAGAGTTGTACCATAGTTGAGGTGAAATATGACAAGATACCCACATATTTTTTTGACAAGGTTCAGTAGATCATCTAAAGAATGATTAGTCATAAAGGTAGCCTGCACTTTTAGGAAACTTAGTTTAAACATTCATTTTGTTTACTTAACCTATAGCTAGTTTAATGCTTTTGAACTTTTGCTGGATTAATTTTAGGGTCATTGCATTTCTGCTATTTTTAGTAACAAAACGTGAAGGAGTTTATAAATTACCTGATACAACTGTTTTCAAATAGTATTTCTTACTCTAATTCTAGAATTTAGGCATAAATTCCGTAGTACATACTGATAGTTATATTTGGGTGCATGCAGGAAGTCAATGGACATGTACACAAGCATGACTTCTCCCTCTATTAGCTTCTTAACAAGCAATTCTTCTATGCCTTCACAAGCTCCCCTGACTAAACCCCTCATTTCTGTAACAAGTCTAGACAAAGAAGAAGTGCCAACCTCAACATTCCCTGTGAAGTTATCAGCTACTTCTAGCTCAATATTATCCCTTGATGATTTGCCAGAGCTAGAAAAATGCTCATATTCTCAATCAGTCCTTAATAGTTAGGCGTGATCTTTATATTAATTAATTTAATTACTTGCTTTATTTATCTTCATATTCTGATTCCAAATAAGTCTATTTCGGTATGTTGAGCACTTAACTAACCATTCTTCTAACAGTTGCTAGTTTTTCAATGGACATCTAACATCTCATAACAGAACTGGTGATAGGCCCTTGGCCACCTTCTGCACTTTCAAGCAACAAAACAAATATTGACAAGCAATTAACAAAAAGGAAAAAGCCATATCTTCCTAGTTTCAAATGTTAGAGAAAAAAAATGTTTAGGTCTCATTTTCAAATGCTTTATAATTTCTGATTTATTTCCACACATTTATGCTTATGTTGGTCCTTTAACTTCCAAATGCAGCAATAAATGTGTTATGCGGTATAGGGATACTCTCAACTCCTTACGCAGTCAAAGAAGGAGGGTGGTTGAGCCTTTTCCTCCTCATCATTCTTGGTATCATTACTTGCTATACGGGAATCTTGTTGAAACGTTGTTTAGAAAGCTCTCCTAGGCTACAAACATACCCAGACATTGGACAGGCTGCTTTCGGGGTTACTGGTCGCATCTGTATAGCTGTAAGTCAAATAAAAATACCTAATTATTTTATAAATATATCATTAATAGATCAGTCTTCCAAAGATATCTTGTTATTATTGACAAAGAAACGTTTTAACACTTGCTTTTTGGTTGAATGCAGACAATCTTATACATAGAATTATATGTAAGTACATCTTAATTTCCCCTGTCGGTTAGTTCAGTTATATGTTTTGTATATAGCTTATGTGCTGTTATTGTAAACTAAACAGTAAATTCTCATTCTCTGTAGTCTTCTTGCGTGGAATACTTGATAATGATGTGTGATAACCTATCCTCCTTGTTCCCAAATGCCCATGTGGATTTGGCGGGAATTTATCTCGATTCTTATTATTTCTTTGCTCTTGCATCAACTGTTGTTATTCTGCCAACGGTTTGGCTTCGAGACCTTAGCTTGCTCTCATATATTTCAGGTTTTTCTTCCCCTTTTCTTAATTTTTTCTATATGTGTACAATATTAAGCTAAGTATTTAATCTGTCATGGCTTATTTTGAGATTTTTTTTTTTTTTTTTTCCCAGTCGGAGGAGTAGTAACACTAGCTCTGGTGGTTCTTTGCCTGTTATGGGTTGGGGTGGTAGATGGAGTTGGGTTTCATCCAGGCGGAACAGCTCTGGACCTTACTCACCTGCCAGTCACACTTGGTCTATTTGGTTTCTGCTATGGCAGCCATTCTGTTTTTCCAAATATATATTCTTCCATGAAGGAACCATCACGATTTCCCTCTGTTCTTATAATCAGGTGATCATGTATTAGTGACAACTTATTTCCATTAATGTTTTCTTGAATTGACCTTAGTAATAATGTTAGCAAATACTCCAGTCCCCATTTGCAAATATGGGATAAAGTTTTTTTGGGAATTATATGGGACAAAATTGTATCCTTAAACTTTAGAAATTTTGTAAATGAGACTCTTTTCGTGGTATAAATGGAGTAATTATCATGAAACAATATGTAAATCTTATTAGTATCAATGGGATTAGCCTTTAAATATTATACGAGTTTTCATACTTTTAATGAGATGCATTTTTGGCTTTCTAAATAACTGTTAATTCTTCTACTGCAGCTTTGTCACAGCTGGGCTGTTGTATATGGGGGTTGGAATATGCGGTTTCTTAATATTTGGCAACACAATTAAATCCCAGTTTACTTTAAACATGCCTGCAAAATTTGCCGCTTCAAAAGTTGCAGCCTGGACTGCGGTATGAGTTGAGAGTTACTTCATATATACATTTTTTCTTTATTCATGATTTTTCAGTATTTATCCTCTGCATATCTAAGGTCGAAGAATTGCTCTTAACTGATTTGCAGACGTCAAGTATACTGAATGAATTATCCATACTGTAGGTTGCAGCACCAGTTACAAAGTATGCCTTGACTATTACCCCTGTTGCTTTTGGTCTAGAGGAACTATTGCCTTCATCTTATCATAGATCTCACAATGTATCCATATTAGTCAGAACAATGTTAGTGATCTCAACTCTAGTTGTAGCCCTGACTATTCCATATTTCGGTAAGACTTCTTTACCTTTACTTATTTCCAGAGGTGATTTCCATTGAACTTTGGCTCCAATCTTTGTTTTGTTACCATAAGATAGAAGTTGAGTTTGCAGCTTAAACTCACCACAATAAAACTTCATGTTGAGTTTAAGCTAGAGACGTAGCTTTTTTGAATTTGCTTTTAGTCTATCGGACATGTATTCTTGCCACGTTTGGTTTCAAAAAATTCCAAAAGCTATTTAAGTTGACTACCAAACAAAAACTAAGTCCTACCTTGTAATTTGGATTGCAGATTGTGTGATGGCCTTGATTGGATCTTTTCTAGTGATGCTTGTAGTAAGTTTTTGTTCATCTGGGCTTGTTTGGTAGAGGTTAGCAAATTCAGCTTAAATTCAATTTCAAGTTTTTGTGGAAATTGGATTTAAGCCGCAAGCCTACCAAACATAATTTTTTTGATGCATTGAACTCCATAATATCTAAACGTTCATTAAATTTTTACCGAACAAACACGGTGTCATTCATGCATTATAGTCTAATATTTCATAATTTTGTGGTTTACTTTTTTTCAGGCTCTAATCTTCCCTTGTGCATGCTATCTCAGAGTACTCCACGGCCAATTAACAAACACCGAGGTTATAATATATCAACTTCTAATAAACCAAACCAACCACCCCCCCCCCCCCCAAAAGCAAAAAGAGTCACATTTGCAAATTTCTTTTTTTACAAATAAAGTCTTATTTGTAATTTTTTTTGTTACACAAAAAAAGTCTCACTTACTTTTAGTGATTAGTGCAAAATGACACATGATTCTCAAGTTTAATACTATAATTTCATTATAATGCCACATGCCGCCCTCAAGCAACCACTATATCTAGGGGGCAAATATTGTCTAAAAATAAATATATGCTTAAAGATTGATAATGTTTTAAATTAGACGTCTTTTTGTGAAACGGATGGAATACCGTTTTAATTTTGATGTGTGTTTTCTATCATCATAAACTAAAGCTCCCATTTCATCTTTCTGTTCTTATTTTTCTGCAGATTGGAGTTTGCATATCGATAATATCAGCGGGAGTGATTTGTGCCATTGTTGGCACATATTCAGCACTTACAGACATCGCGGAGATGATGGCCTGATTAAAGTCAAGGGCAGTCTTCTTACCTCTCTACGTCACACATTTTTTCATGTACAATGTTCATATCATGAGTTAAAACTCCCCACCTAGAGCAAACAAAACCAAGAATCCAATTAGATACAACATTTTGAAGCCAATTAGAGAATCCTTCAGTGGTAATATCTTTCTTACAGAAAAAGTCTGTTAACCAACATTTGGAACTAAAGCAACCTTACATTCACATAGTTTACTTGCAATATACTTGTGTTTTTCTTATGATACTACTAATCAAATTTCGAATGAGTCATTGTTTTTTTTTTTTTTTTTCTCTTTTTTTGAAACTTCCAACGAGTCATTGTAGTTGATAGTGTTTGGAATTATATGAGACTAGTGATGATGTTAAACGTGACAAATTATAAGTTAAGCATGTTAAACGAATTGAGTTTTTCAAATTTGAGCTCGACTAATTAAGATAAATAATTTTTTTTTTTCTCAAGTTCGACTCATTTAATTAAATTTAGTTAAACGAAACTCCAACTAAATGTTAAATAAAAATGTGATTCGTTTAACACACGTACGCGGGAGACTGAAGAAGTAAACTGAACACAAAGTTCAGAATCTAGCCTCGGACTTTCACGGGCCCCACTTAAGAAAACAAATAATTGGAGCAATGTCATATTTACAAGTGACATGCATACTCCATATTACAAGTGAGGTGTAAAGCAACACCACAAAGCTCAGTGAATACATGACTATACTTTCACTTTCACAGGATTTTTGATCATTTGGGGGTGGGGGGGTGGGGGAACGGATTTTTGATTGAAAGGGCCTAATCCCCATCCTGTAAAGCTCCCAGAGGGATTTCGTTGCCCATTCTTTGTTTCAACTTTCAACATGACATGTGCAGCCAAGGAAAATTCCTACAAGTACATCAATAATGTGGGCTCATGTTCTGTCGTTTTACTCCGAGTTGAGTTCTAAAATTTTCGATCTCCGTGTTCTAAAATTTTCAATTAAAGCTGATTAATCACCATTTAAACACCAATTTGACGTTCTTTGCCGGTAATAATACTGTAGTACACTAGTTATAGTAGTTAAGATCGTTGGTCAAGCTTTTTGGTGCACTAACTGTAGCCGCCTCTATGGTTCGATGTAGGGCATGAACTATGTGCTTGTTTACTAGTATTAATGTTTGGAGGTCATCAAACTACGGTTTAAATTAAATTTTAAGTTTTTGTAAGTTAAATTTAAAATATAAATTCAAATTTTTAAATATAAATTTAATATACAAAATATAATATTTTATTATATTTTAATTTTATAATATCTAAACCCCGTTGTTACCGAACAAGGCCTATATTAGTCACTCTCCAATTTTATATAACAAGTACATATAACTAATCAAAATAAATTAGCGAAGGATACCACTCACCACTCACCACTCAACCACTAAGTTGTGCAATATTGAATCTGGTGAATTAATTTTCGTAGTTAACAAAATTAGATGGTGGGGGGGTGTTTGAGAAATTTAAACAATAATGTACCTATAATATACTGAAACTGACATGACATGTTTAACATTAAAAAGAGAAGTTTCATTTGGATACTGAAATGGAAATTTAATTCAATGTCATTGGTAGAAAATGACCATTATTAATATTGAAATTTAAAAAATAAAATTAACTATAACACTCTTTATGTTCCAAAATTAAAAATACCTATGAGTTTTAATATAGTAAATTTATAGAATTCTAACATTCAAATAAGTTTATTTTATTTAATTGATATTAAGTAAATGTTATAAACTACATATAAAATACTAGTATTACATACAAACTTTAAAATTTTAAAATTTTATAAACTTAACAACTTTATATCATAATTTAAATTTTAAGGTTTTATAAAACAAGATTAATTTAATAGAATTCAAAATTATTTATAATTTTAAAATAAATAATAATTTAAAAATAATTGATAATATTTAAAATTATATTAATGTTCATTACTATGTATTCTAAGTGAGGGGGCGACACAGCATACTTTCTCGGACCACACGGGCGCAATCAAATTAATTTACCTTATCGAGAGAAAATGTTAAAAAAAAATGCATGATTAACAGTCGCACGTTTTTCTTTCCGATGGTCTGGTCAAATAGAAATCCACTCCTTAACAAGAAAACAGAAATAATGTTACAAATATATGCGAATTGAGTCAACCGTAAATTTCATTTTATTCCACATGGGGTAGGGTAGTACTATAGTAGCATAGTACTGCACCATCTTAAAAGTCATAAAGATAATACTTCATTTGTCTCATATAAAATTATAATTTTTTATATAAAATTTTCAAAAATGTTGTTAATTATAAATTAATTATTTAAATTATTTTTATAATATTATATTTTTATATATATATATAATGTTATAACAATAATATTATGTGTATTAACAGATAAATTAATAAAATATATAAAAATTGACATGTCAAATTGTAATTAGTTATAATGACAGACTCACCCTATGTATAGATATGCAACCATTAATTATAATTTGATACGTCAATTTATGCAAATTTTGTTAGTGTAACTATTAGTGTTTATAGCATTACTCATGCTGTAAATATAACTAAATGGTTTGGCCTCAATCCGGATCGTTTGAACACAAATTCGATTCAAGTTTGACTCGAAATATTAATGAGTTAAATATGAGCATATTTTAAAGTTCGATTAACTACTTTGATTAATAATTAATGTAATTCGCTCAAAAATTTAAATTACTCTAGTTCGATTTGTAATTGGCTCCATAGTAATACGAGTTGTACATAAATTTCGTTTCAACCTTGATAAATTCTATGAGTAATATATGAATAAGTTACGCTCGACTCGATTTGACTTTTTTTCACTCATATATGTAAGGTATTAGTTGAATTGATAAACCATAATGCTAGAATAGTGATTGAATTGATATATCATCTTTAATAAAATAAAAATAAATTAGATAATTTATTTAATAAAAAAATAAAACATAAATATTACAAAAACTATGAGACATTAAAAAAATATTATAAAAATTATGAGATATAGAAAATAGGATTAATGACAAAAATGTACTCCAAAGTTGCCAAATTTTTCATTCTACTCCTCAATATATAGAAAGTGACAAACTGTTCTCTAACGTTTTTTTGAAAAACAAAAGTGTCACTTTCCGTTAATTTGTTGGATGAAATACATATAAGTTGACTAAATATTTTAGTATTTTGACCGTAATTATACATAAATTCATATTTTTTTGTAACTAATAATATTTTCACATTCAAATAAACATAAATTTATGAGAATTAAAATATATTATAAAAAATTAAAATATAAATGTTACAAAAATTATGAGATATTATAAAAATATTATAAAAATTATGAGACATAGAAAATATATCATGGACTCTATTTCGATCAACACAACAACTAAGAAAAACCCTTAATTTATAGCATATGATTATCGTGTGCCATTAATTTATACTCACTATGTCTTAAAAAGAATGAGTTTAGATATTTTTTTATCGTCCTAAAAAGAATGACTTAATCTATCACTTTTAATTTGTAATTACTGTATTATCCTCATTTTATTTTACATCAAAATTCTTTTTTTCTCTCTTTATCATTATAAAATACATTTGTACAGATAATTTTGTCAAAAAAATATATTTTCTCCTAAAAAATTAATTTTTTTAATTTATGTACTTTATCCATTTTATTCATCTTTTTTAGGACGGAGGGAGTATATGATTTGTATGCACTTTTCTAAAGTTATTGATGTATAAAGACTTTTTGAAATTTGGCTAAAAGTCAACTGAAATAATTGGCCGCATTAAATTTAATCACGTTTAAGTAAGCTTTCATAATTACACTAATCTAGTGCTCCTACTTAACCTTCCAACTTCAGTCTAATCATAGAAACTTCTTCTCATAATTACTCCAGTCAACCACTCCATACAAGAGTTACCAAGCTCTCAAAAAGTCTGAACAAACGGGCTTAAATTAGTTTAATCACTGACATCATTCCGTCTTTTCAAGATTTTATTTAACCCTAACAGTCCGTGGTACTTTCTGCAATAGCAATTGTACATTGGATCACACAATAGATTTTACAGCATTTCTTTTTGGGTAAAAAACACAATCTCAGAGAGAATAGATTTGGTAAGGCAGACTACTTAGATTTGCTTATACTCTTTCCTTCCAAATAATAATAATAATAATAATAATTGTGTAAATAGATATTTGATTATAATTTTTTTCTAAAAAAATATTTTAAAATAAACTTTCTTTAAAATAGCATAAAATTTTATCTATGTCTGCAATAAATTAAAAATAAATAAAATAAATTATGATTTTAAAATAAAAAAGATTATTAATTTTTAAAAGTGAAAGATAATAATCATTGCTAATTTGTTAGTAGAGGTAATTTGAACAACTCCATCTAAGATAAGAATATTAACAAATCTCACTACATCTTGCTTAAAAATTAGTACAGAAAGCATCAAAACTGCGTCGTTTCTCATGTCGACGGCTCCACTCCATCTCCTTACAATACACCTACCTTGTCTCACACATATACGCTTTGTCCCCGTAACCCATAACAAATCTCACTCCATCTTGCTTCGGAAACAAAACTCCCGTCAGTCTTTCTCTCTCTCCTCCAAATCCCGCCGTACTTAAACAAATTCCCTCTGCAATTCTTTCACCAAACTCCGCCATACTTCCACTCAATTCCTCCATTAACCAAATTAAACCATGAAATTTCTAGTACTCCTCTATATTCTCTATCTTTCTGCCCTCCAAAACCAAGAAATCTTCTGTTTGACCTCCTTTTCAACTCCAGAAATGCTCGTTTTGCCCCTCAAAACCCAAGAAATCTCAACCGCGTCCTTCCCAAGAACTCCAAACAAGCTCCCATTCAACCACAATGTCACCCTCACTGTCTCTTTAGCTGTCGGAACACCTCCACAGAACGTTACCATGGTCCTCGATACAGGGAGTGAGCTCTCATGGCTTCAGTGCAACACGACCCGAATGTCCCAACCCATGTTCGACGCGAACCGTTCCTCAACCTACTCGTCCGTCAATTGTTCATCGCCCACGTGCACGAACCGAACCCAAGATTTCCCCATACCGGCATCATGTGACCCGAATAACCGTTGCCATGCAACACTCTCGTATGCGGATGGTTCATCTTCAGAAGGAAACCTTGCGGCCGATACTTTCAATGTCGGAGGATCAGGATTTCCGGGTACAGTTTTCGGGTGTATGGTTTCGGGTTTCAGCAGCAACTCCGATGAGGATAATAAGACTTCCGGGTTATTGGGTATGAACCGTGGTTCTTTATCATTTGTATCACAGATGGATTTTCCAAAATTTTCTTACTGCATTTCGGGTTGTGATTCTTCGGGTCTTTTAGTATTTGGTAACCCTAACTCGACTTGGGTCATACCGTTAAATTATACACCTATGATTCAAATTTCAACCCCATTGCCTTATTTTGATAGGTCAGCATACACTGTCCAGCTGGAAGGTATTAAAGTTTCAGAAGAAGTACTACCATTACCAAAATCAATACTTGTACCGGATCATACTGGGGCGGGTCAGACCATGGTTGACTCGGGTACCCAGTTCAGCTTCCTTTTGGGTCCGGCTTATAATGCTCTGAGGAATGAATTCTTGAACCAAACAAACGGGACTTTACGAGTCTTGGATGACCCGAATTTTGTTTTTCAAGGGGCTATGGATTTGTGTTATTTGATTCCACTGAATCAAACACGTTTACCGGTGTTGCCTACTGTTAGTATAATGTTTGAAGGTGCTGAAATGAGTATTTCGGGTGATAAATTGTTGTATCCGGCTCCGGGTGAAACCCGGGGGAATGATTCGGTGCGTTGCTTTACATTTGGAAATTCGGATTTATTAGGCATTGAGGCTTATGTAATTGGACACCATCATCAACAAAATATGTGGATGGAATTTGACCTTGAGAAGTCAAGGATTGGATTTGCTCGAGTACAATGTGATTTAGCAAGTCAAATTTTTGGATGATTTTGTTGACCAATCAAGCGAGAAATAATTTTATAAGTTTATTATTACGAGACAACATATAATATTTTAAAATACGATCGTAAATATTGTAATTATGAATTTGAGTGAAAAATTAAATTGAATTTTATTGTGCAAGGATCTATCGCATACATTCTTGTATGTTGTACCCACAATTATTTCTTACGTGAAAATAAGTTGCACTATGAATAAATTTTTGGCAATAGGGTATTGATAAGATTTGATTTGATTTAAAAAAAAAAAAAAACACTTTTAAAGCATCATTACATAAGTCATTTTCAATGATGACAAGATTTGATATTATAAAAAAAAAAAAAAAAACGATGTCGCTTAAATCGATTATCGATATTTAGAACACCAATGTTGATAAGCTTTTTGTTTCCAATGGACATGATGGCCAACAATCTAATACCATTCAATTTATACGGCATTCCTGCTCTACCAATGTGGGCCCAAAAGTGAATGTCCTTAGAGTAGAGTATGTAGCAAAACTTTAATTGGGGAGTTGGAAGTTCATGATTGTTGTTTACTTTGTATAGTTGTACATCCTTCTGTTGCCTTGTTCATTCTAAGAGTAGTACTCCACCTGTCCCTATTTAATTGACCACTTCACATTTGGAAATAACACGGCTCACTTTAAGGTAAATATTCAAGATAATAATTTTACTATATCATCTTATTACTTATATGACATAATTATTCAATAAAAAGATGTCATTAAATTATTAATTTTTTTTTTTGTAAGTATAAAGTCAAGTCAAAATCACTTATTGTAAAACTTGACATGACTTGACTTAGTTTGATACAAGAAAAACGTGTTTCATAAAATTTCAATATTTTTTGGTAAAATATTTTTTGAGAAAATATTTTCTGAAAAAATAATTTATTTTCTGATGTTTGATACTCAAACTGAAAATAAGGCTGAAAATATATTTTTATAGTTAGTTTTTTAAATAAATTTAACAATTGTGTTATTTTAAATTAATATAAGTATATTATAGTTTTTTAATAAGATAAAACTAAATTTTTAAAATAAAAATTTGAATTTATTTGTATGTATGTAGAAATTTAATACTATGATATAACAATAATAATGTTCATACTATATAGGAAAAAATTTAATAAGATAGTAGTTTTGAAGATTTTTAAGAATAAGAAAATTTAAAATTTAGGAAATGATTTGTATATATAATTCAATATGAAAATATTAATTATGCATATATTGTAAAAATAAAAATAAAAATATTTATATTAAAAATAAAATAAATAAAAAGAT
>JAUMHB010021526.1:0-12272 GCA_032359685.1 Pittosporum tobira
CTCTCTCTCTCTCTCTCTCTCTCTCTCTCTCTCTCTCTCTCTCTCTCTCTCTCTCTCTCTCTCTCTCTCTTTTCTTTCTCTCTCGATTAATGGCGGAAGATTTCTTGGTTACTTGTGGACTGATTGTGAACCAGTAGTAGTTGAAGCTGCCAGCATGATCTAAACTTCCTGTTCGGTATTACTCGAGGACAGATTAGATCATATGGTAGTTTCAACTGTTAATGGGATCATGAAAACCCTAACTCATACAACCTTCTTGGTCATATATGCTCGATCTTATTTACCAACATTTCAACTCATACGCCCTTCTTGGTCATATATATATATATGGTACAAATAACATGAAATTTCTGCTTATAATTGTACAACTTTTTTAAGACTCATTTTTCATTTTATCAATACCCCTCTCCATCATCTTATAATTTACACAAGAAATAAGTGATAGTCTTGTTTTCATGGTAGACAAAACATAACTATAGAAAAAGTTAAAGCTAAAAACGAAGGTCCCTCTGCTCCGCACGAACCATTTGACAATTTTCTCCACTGCAATAGGAGGTTCCTTTTATTTATTTATTTAGGGTGACCTAAAAATATACTAACAAATTTACACAAAATAATATGATTAGCAATATATGAGGTGAAACTATTATTATAACCAGTTATATTTTGTTACGTTAAATTTGTGTGGATTTGTTAATAGCATTATTGTTTCATTTATATACTTAGCCTAGCTACAAATATGAAAGGAAAAAATATCTTTAACAATCTCTCCGGTTCAAAATTAGGATACATATACATTTTGATGTAATAAATTTGTGAAATTATGATGTGAATTTATTTTATTTTGAATGATATCAGAGTAAATAATGTATAGTATATATATGAAATATTACTGTGTATAAATTTTGAAATTTTAAAACCTTGACAAATTTATGTCATAATTTAAATTTTAAAATTTTACAAACCCAATTTCATAGAACTCAAAAGTATATATAATTTTAAAACATGGGAAATATATATATTTGCAAATGAGACAAACAGGACTAATAAAAGGTTGAATAGGTTTAGAGTTTTGCGCTTGTTTATTGCAGGTGTCAAGTTATATATGCTGCCGGGAATATAAGCAGTAGGGAAAATTTGATGTTACAATTCTTAGTAACAGGTTTTCGTCTGTCTAAACCAGGTTGGTGCTTTAAGGTCCTACTTAATTATTCATCCCTATATTACATAATTAAATATATAATCTTTACTGTATGTGAGTATTGGTGTATATAACACATCATTTTTGGTCGGAATGTCTCATTCTTTAACAGTAACAGAGATAAAATTAATTTATGTGTCTGGCGAAAATATTTCCAATTCTGAATCGGCATCATTTTTGATTTTTATGATTATATCAGAAACTCCATATTGGTTGTGAATCAGATCAGATATTTCATGTGTTTTGAAATAAACTATTACTAGTTGTCAAGAAATTCTAATTAATCCCGTTCCTTCCTTTGGGTCACGAACACATTAAGGATTAAACAACTTACGTAAAAGTGAAAAAGGAAAAGCAGTTGAATCTCCGGGATAACTTTTTAAAAATAAAATATTAAATACTACAGAAATTAATTCAATCGATTTTGTGTATGAAATTATTTTTATTTTTCCAATAATTAATAAAAAAGATAGAATCTCGTAAAAAAATAGTTCATCTTTCATTAATAGTAGCCATGAATGACCTACGTTCTTAATTAATACTTACAATTTCACTATCATCGATCATCATCGTTGGAGATTAATATATTTTAAAAATAAAATTCATTTTGCAAGACTTTAGGGAATAAGTCCATTTTTTTTTTTTTTTTATCTTTCACTTCCTGTCTTATCTTCTCTCCCGCTCATCTGACCGTACACACCTCAATATCCTTTCCCTTCAACTACGTAAATCAGGATTCAGGATTGTGTTCTTCATTAATTAGCGAGTCCCCCAGAACTCTTGAAACTCCATCAGGGCTTGGGCGACCAATCCAAGAGCAGCATGCAACTCTGACTCATTACATTGCAAGCTTAAAGCACTTTAATTTTGAAATGAGTTCACAGAATCATTGCTTTTAGCAAATTTATTAAAACAGATGTGCTTTAATATGAATAACAACCATAATTCGAACAAGACCAATAATCGATACAAAAAATGAGCAATATATACTACTCCATTCATCCCAAAATTAAATATGCATTTCTAAAACTATTATCTTTAAGAAAAATTTAACATAATGGTACTCAATTTACTTATAATATGAGGAATGGCATGGTAAGAAAATTAGAAATGAAGCACTAATTTGGAATGAACTATAACGGTATAATTATTTCTAATTTTAAAACATAATGAGTCCCATTAGTCAAAAAAAATTGTTCCAAAAAAGAGTTATTCTTTTATCAATCTATAATAATACAAAATGATAGAAAATTTTCATGTTCCACATTATCATATCATCGCTACTGTATATCTAAATATTCAATATTTTAAGGCTAAATGTAGAAGAAAAAATCTATCCTTAATATTTACAAGTTCTATAAATTGACCTCTTTTTGTTGAACAGACGAAGTAAACAACTTATGGTTATCTGTAAGGTTATGCATTTTGCTGGGTCTGCCAATGTGTTAGCATGATCCAATCAAGATATATATATATATATATATATATAGCCATTCATACCACCAACCTGATCCTCAACTAGCCAGTTTTACAAGTATAAATAAACCTTCTCTGGGCTGTTCACCAGGTCTGACAAGACGACACAGCTGATAATATGATGGGTAAGCCTCCCTAAATTTCTTAAGAATCCCCATTAGCTTCTTTGACATGCATGACGTTGTCAAGTTCGTGAAGGCTAACCTGATTCTCAATGATAAAACAACACATTATCAGAAAAAGTGAATTATAAGTTCCAAACGAAGCCTTAAGAAATTAAAAATGTCAAAAAGTTGCTGTCTTTAGGAGGCACTCATCTATCCGTATCATTTTGGGATAGACAAGCTTCAACAATGTTTTGGCAAGTAAAGCCACGATGGTGTATCCTGCTGTACAACAATCGTGGAGCTGAGAATCAGCAGACACACCACGTACGGGAGATGATGTCGCACAACAGAGAGATTTGGATATTCTCTGCAATCGAGATTTGACAATTCTCATTAGTATAATATTTGGAGCTTTATATATGAAATTGATCCCATATAATTCATATGAGTTTATTTTTTACAAAATAATATAACCGTACTAAAAAAAAATGCAAAAATAAATAAATATTAGAATACAAAATTTTTTATTTAATTTAAAATTGTGAAATGCCATTAACATAAAGTAACATAGAACTCTTACATTGGAATAAGCATAATAATAACTATAGTATAACACCTATTACACATTATTTACACTGTAAGCACATTTATTTAGAATACTACTCTTATCGAATAACACATGATCCTTAGGTCGTCTATTGGTCCCACTTATATTTGATTGGCACGAGATAAAGAGGCAGCTTCTTGCGAACTATCAGGCCAACCTCTTCTTCCATGCTAATAACTTCATGCTTCATCCCGCAAGGCAACTCCCAATTGAAACTGTTAATTTAATAAAAAGGTATATCCCATGGGCCTGATTATTGTCCATTAGAATTTAAGTTTTGTGTTATATAAACTCTTTTTATAATTTATTATTCATTTAATAAAAAATACGTAAACTTCCGCTACTTCTTTAACATGGTATCAGAGCCTCCATCGAAGGTTTTTTTTGGTGACCATCAGACCTCCATCAAAGGTCCCTTTTCTGCCATCATCGGCTTCATTCTTTAATAACTTTCACGATTTTTTGTCGCCTTCATAAGAGATCCGATAAGACCATACGATATACCTACTTGTTTCTTGTGAAATTACGAATCGATCAACGTAAAAATTGCATCAAACCGATCCTACACGCGCCCCGAAAAGCTCTCAGGCTCCTGCTTACGCGCCACTAGTTGCAAATCTGAAATATGACGTCATCGTCCACGTCAGACCCCCACGTCAGCTCCCAGTCATCTGCCACATCAGGCCACCATCCATGCCACCTTGCTACATCATCCTGCCACGTTAGCCGATACGATAGCACACATTTTGTTGACACGTCAGCAACTGCCACGTCATCATCCGATCGGAAGTCTGTCACGTCAGCAACCAATCAGCAGCCACGTCCTCTTGACAAGTCACCACTTGCACCAGTGTCCTGCCACGTCGCCTGCTGCATCATCAGACTGGCTTTGCACTTTGACCAGCCGGTTCAAGGCCTTTTTGACCGGTTTTTTGAGATCCGAGACCGGTTCTTGACTAATTTGGGTGAGATCTTTCCATTTTTGGCATTAATGTTGACTAATTTTGAGTCAAAATATTACTTTCTTTGTAAAATTTCATAAAAATTATTATTTTTTTGCTTTGTTTTCACTAAAAATGGACAGAGGTGATAATACATTTTCTATTCATACCATTTTAAATGGTTTTAACTATGTTTTGTGGTCCGAAGCCATGAAAAGTTTTTTGAAAGGGAAGAAAATTTGACGATATATTACTAGAGATTACAAAATTCCGGAGAATGAGACAGATGAGACCGATTCCAAATTTCAAGATCGTCTTGAAAATTGAGATAGCAAAAATCATCAAGTAATTACTTGGTTTACCAATTCATCCATTCCAAAGATAAATATGCAGTTTGGACGATACGGTACTGCAAAGGACCTATGAGATCTTTTAGCGGATTTGTACACCACTGTCGATCTCTCTCATCAATACTAGATAATGAGCTCAATTTCTGAACAAAAACAAAGACCCGACCAATCTATCACTGAATTTTTTCACTAATGAACTCACTTTGGGATCAGTTGGCACTGTCTGAACCAACATGGGAATGTTCTAAAGATACTGTGCATTATACTGCATACAATGACAAACAGCGCCTTATACAGTTTCTTATGATTTTTGATCAGAAATTTGAACCGATTCGAGCGTCACTCTTGCATCGCATTCCATTACCATCTATTATTGGTGCAGTTTCTAAGCTTATCTCTGAAGAAACCCGTCTTCGTGCTCTCAAACCAAGCTCGTCTCCTGTCTTAACACCAACAGAGTCTATCTTGGTCACTCGTTCACAGTCATTAGAGATCTCTCGTTCATTCCCAAATCGGGGGCAATTCCAACGAAATGTCACCTGCAGTTATTGCCAGCGACGTGGTCATACTTACAAGAGTGTCGCCAACGACCACGAGACAGTTGGAACAACAATAGACAGGGGAGAAATAATTATCGTTGTATTGTTGCTACTACATAAGGCTCCGATAGCTCTACAAATTCTATACCAATGAGTGACCTTGAAGGTATTATCAAACAGGTTATATCTCATGTCGGTAATACTCATGTCACTACTTCTTCCTCTTCCAACTCAGGTAAAATTTAGTATTTTGATTCTGCTTGTTACAACCATATGACAAATGATTCCACCTTGTTATCTCATATTACCCATGATATTTCTCCTGCTAATATTCATACAGCCGATGGTTTTCTCATGCATGTCCACAAAAGTGAAAATGTTTCTTCTCAGACATTATATATTCCTGATACATATTTCATACCAAAACTCACTTTAAATCTTATCTCTGTTGGCCAATTATGTGAACTTGGATTTGATGTTTTCTTTTCTTCTTCTGGTTGTCGTGTACAGGATCCTCAGACGGGACAGGTTCTTCGGACATGCCGTAGGTGTGGAAGGCTGTTTGAGCTCACAAATCTCTACATTCCTCAAAGATCTCCATAATTCATTGCTAGTTTTGTTTCCTCTAGGTTGCATTCTAGTCTTTGTGATTCTTGACTTGGTCATGTTTCTTACAGTCGGTTGCGTCCTTTAATTTCTAGTGGTTTATTAGGTTCTGTCAAGAATGACAATTTTGATTGCTTACTTTATAAACTTGCAAAACACACTGTTTTACCTTTTTCTATTAGCGAATCAAAATCTAATTCTCCTTTTGATCTAGTTCATTCCGACATATGGGGACCTTCTCCAAATGTTAGTATGGGAGGGTCAAGATATTATGTGATATTTTTTGATGATTTCTCTCGTTTTACATGGATATACCTTATGAAGAAACGATCTGAACTAACTGATATTTACAAAAACTTTGTTATTATGATAAAAACTCAATTTTCTCGTAATATTAAAGTTTTTCGCACTGATAATGCCATGGAATAAAAAAATTGAATTACTTCAATTCTTTGCATCGAATGACACCATTATCCATCACTCTTGTGCAGGAACATCTTAACAAAATGGTCGTGTTGAACGCAAATATAGACATATCTTAGAAACTGTGCGTGCCCTCCTTCTTGCCGGGTCTCTTCCTGAATATTTTTGGGGCGAATTAGCTTTCACTGCCGTATATACTTTCAATAGGGTACCCTCTCATCTTCTTGATAATGAATCTCCATATGAACGATTGTATGGTTCTTCTCATTCATATCAAGATTTTAAAGTTTTTGGATGTGTTTGCTTTGTTCTTCTTCAGCCTCATGAACGAACAAAATTAGAACCTCCCTCTCATTTATGCTGCTTTCTTGGGTATGGTATTGAGCATAAGGGATACAGATGTTGGGATCCTATATCTCGACATGTCATCTTCTAGGAACATAAAATGTTCTTTTCTATGTCCAAATTTGAAATCGACACTTCCACCTTCATACCTCATTTCAACAATCCATTCTACGAAATATCATCTGATTCGGATTCTGCAGGTTCCAATTCTAATAATTCCACGACAAGTGAGATCACACCACCTTTGGCATCTACTCCTACACATCAATCCCATGACGATGTCTCCGATGATGATCCTGCGTCACCACCACCAACCATTGAGCCCCTTCGTCGTTCCACTCGGGTAAGACAACCTCCTCTTCATCTTAATGACTATCATGTTTCTTGTGTCATCCAACATTTACATGAACCTCAAACATACCAAGAAGTTAATACTAATCATTTATGGCAGCAAGCAATGACTGAGGAATTACAGGCATTAAATAAAACACATACTTGTGATATGGTTGATTTACCTGCAGGGAAAATACCTATTGGTTGTCGATGGGTCTATAAAGTCAAGACCAAATCTGATGGTACAGTGAAAAGATATAAAACACGTCTTGTAGCCAGAGGTTTCACTTAAGAATATGGTATTGATTATGATGAGACATTTGCTCCTGTTGCTCGACTTACATCTGTTCGTAGTTTATTTGCAGTTGTCGCAGCTCGTCGTTGGAATCTATGGCAAATGGATGTTAAAAATGCTTTTCTTAATGGTGATTTACAGGAGGAAGTCTACATGAAACTTCCGCCATGATACTCTCAATCTCCGCATCTCGTGTGTCGGCTCAATAAAACTATTTATGGCCTTAAACAAGCTCCACGAGCTTGGTTTGCAAAGTTCAGTGCCATCTTAACTCAACAAGAATTCTCATCTAGTCTTTATGACCATGCTCTCTTCATTCGTCGTACAAATAACGGGATTGTTATTTTGCTACTGTATGTTAATGACATGATTATTACTAAAAATGACATTGCTGCGATATTAAATCTCAAGGTGTTTCTCAATAAATATTTTGAGATGAAAGATCTAGGTCTGTTAAGCTATTTTTTGGGTCTTTAAGTGTCCTCCAACTCCTCTGGCTATAATCTTTCGCAAACAAAGTATGCTTCTGATCTTCTTTCTCGTGCGGGTATGACTGATAACAACATTGTTTCTACTCATTTAGAAACCAATGTCAAACTTACTCCGAGAGATGGTACTCCACTCAGTGACGCTACTTTGTATCGTCAGTTAGTGAGAAGTTTGATTTACCTCACTGTTAGTCGACCGAATATTGCGTATGCTGTTCATTTGGTTAGCCAAAATATGTCTACTCCCAGGACTACACATTATGCTGTTGTTCTTCGGATACTTCGCTATGTGAAAGGAATTATATATCATGGGTTACATTTCTCAGCAAATTCTTCTCTTGAGTTGAGTGCTTATTCAAATGCTGATTATAACGGTAATTCTCATGATCGATGTTCTACTACTGGTTACTGTTTCTTCCTTGGAGATTCACTTATCTCTTGGCCAAGTAAGAAACAGACAATTACATTCAAATCCACTATTGAATTTGAATATCAAACTCTCGGTGATGCCACTCAGGAACTTATTTGGCTTCGTTGGTTATTAATTGATATAGGTGTGTCACTTCCTTCAGCAACTGTTCTACACACCGACAGTCAGAGTGCCATGAAAATTACTCACAATGATATTTTTCACGAGCAGACTAAGCATATCGAAACCGATTGTCACTTTATTCGTCAGTACATTTCTCGTGGAACAGTTCATCTTCAATATGTTTCCACACTTGAACAAACAGCTGACATTTTCACTAAAGCTCATTCGCCAATTCGTTTTCGTGATCTTGTTTCTAACCTCAAGTTGTTGTCAACTCAACCATCTTGAGTTTGAGGGGATGTTAATATAATAAAAAAGTCCCTGGCACATTCTTTGATGGAATCAACTCAAAATGCTGACCCCTATAATCAATCTCACTCTCCTCAAACCTCTCTGGGTAAAATTCGTGTGGATCCTCCCACGTTTCGGGATCTCTGCCGATTGCCCATGCATTTACAAAGATTCTTGTTCATGGGTTTACGTCGTAACCCACAACGTTGCAGTGCTGCATTGATTCATGAGGTAGTATTAGAGTCGCCGGAGGGTGCAACCTGAAATTCTCCTTTACCACCATCTTTAAGTACTTGAGGTTATCAACTTCACTCTCATCTACTTTTGGTTTCTTTCCTATAATGCCCCTGATTTCAGCTTGAGCCTTTTTGATCACCCTTGGATTCCTAACAAACTCACTCATTGCCCATATAATTGTAATTGCAGCAGTGCCGGTTCCGGCAATAAAAATATCCTAAAAAATGCAAAGACTGCGCAAGTAAATGGGTTTCATTTTCACCATACTAACCCCAATAAATGATTTTACAAAATTAATCACATTTTTAAATTTTATAATTATTTATTTATTTTAAATTGATTATATAAAGCGTTTTGATGTTCTCACTCCTCACATGATAAAAAGTAACTTTAAAACAATAAAAGCTAAATTCTCCTATTTTATAATTTCCATTATTCATAATAGGATCCAAGATTTTACTCCATCACTTGTCTATCTGTTCTATTTTTTTCTCACACATTTAATTTTATTAGATATTTTAGTTTTTTTCTAACTTTACATATGTATTGTGTGTGAATGGACAATACTATAATTAAAAGTAGTGATGGGAACATAGAACGTAACCTAATCTTGATCCTACAAAGAGTAGGCCGATCGAATAGATTATTGGAGATATCTTCAAGAATGTGATATGATTTCCATTAAATTTTATTTTGGATTCAATCCATGGTCTTTCTAATAGAGGATCGGATGAGAGGATACCACTTGAGTTAAAATTCGTTGAAATTTTTCTAAATTTTACACGATAAGAGTACGAAGCAAGACGTAGTGTTATTATAGAATGTTTACACTTAAATAAAATAATTGCTTAATTGGTTGAAGTACATGGCATTGATGGTGAGATTTTTATGTTTAACTTGATATAGTGTCATTTCATACTTCAATCATTGAAAAATGAGACTCATTTAAGGAGTAATAAATAGTAGAAAACCAGTTTTACTCTTTAACAAATGTAGAGGACACTGAAGATGAACCAAGTGAAGGTGGTTGATTGATTACCATAAGGACAGCCTTGATGTGATCTTTGGAGAGACGAACCGGACCTGTTTCATCCTTTGATAAGGCAATCAAGATATCAACGACGTCTTCATGGTCCGATCTTTTCCTAGCAGGGTCAAGATTGTCATTAATCATCATCTCATAAAATTTATCAGAGTCATGAAAGCGCACTTTTCAAGCCTCCAATGAAGGCCGACTAATACATCAATGAGCCATCCAAATGACGGGAAGAAATCTGCTGCCCAGAAACTACTCATCATGGCCACGACTTCATCGATGGTGTTTTGAAACTTGCCATCCCTAAATTGCCCTTCATAGGTCGTACCAAAAGCAGCCTTGCAGATAAACATTTTTGTGAGCAGGAATATTTTCTCATTGAGCTGGACAGGATTGCTAGGATAATCAAAAAGCTAATTTAGAAAGAGTCTCGACCAGTTTAGAAAGTTCTTGATCTCTTATTTGATGAAAAGAACTAACCCTCTTAACACTTAAAAGTTGGACAGTGTAAAGCTTATGAATCTGTTTCCAGTAATCGCTGCAAGGGCAAAAAGACACGCCTAGTAGGTTGTAGGATATCCTTTTTGGGCCATGGGAGTTGGGTCTAGAGCAACACTCAAGGTCGTGAGTTTTCAGAACCTCTTTGGCCATTTCTGGGGACGAAATGACCAGGGTTGGGACTTGGCCTAGTTGCAAGTGCATGATAGGACCATATTTTTGAGACAGTTTCCATAAAGAGACATGAGGGATCTTACGGAGTTGGTGCAAGTTTCCTATCATGGGAATCCTTGGAGGGCCTGGAGGGAGATTGAGCACATATTTTAGATTTTGTTTCTTCAGAATAACAATAGTTAAAGGGAGGAAGAGACAAACAAGGAGAAGGCTACTGCAAAGTGGAAGCCATAGCCATGGGAGAGAGTTGAAAAATTGTGAGAAGATTTCCATCAGTATTTTGAGATAGTATTACGTAACGTCCACATATATATATATACAGAGAGAGCGAGAAAAATAGAGAGAGAGAGAATCGAGTAACATCATAATAGACCAATTCTTGCTCAACTGTATTATTCTTTCAAAATATAAGAGTATTATTAATATATAAGAGTATTATTGATTTAAAAATTTTGATGTTTAGTATTTTTAAAATTTGAAATTATAAAAATTTATTTAATTATAATCAAATACAATATTTAGTTGCAAAAAATATTTTTTTCAAGACTCAAATGGGGTCAAGCCAATTTGAAATTACAAATTTTTAAATTCAAAATTCAAATGTCAATAAAGGTCTTATAATTTCAAATAGAAATAATAAATCATTAAATTTAACATTTCAATTAGGAAAATTCCAAATTAAAAGATCTCTTCCAATGTAAGTGCGACTTACAGTCCCCATTGGCTCCTTACGTACGGTTTATAGTCCACCGATTTGGAATTGTAGGAGGAAATGAAAGTGAGTTGTTGATTAATAAGTTTAATTTGTGCCTTTGTAGTGCTGGTGCCGGGGGGTGGTGCATTGCATCTCTTGCTGCTGCTGGAGGTTTCTGATGGATAGTATGAATGCAGAAGAAGACGGAGAGACTTGTTGACAAAATTGTACCATACGTTGCCCTTTTTTACCAATGACATAACTTGACACTCCATGAGTTTGATATTTTTAACGTAACGGTATTGTTTTGTTTGATTTATTCGTCTTTTTAATACCATTTTTCATATATATATATATATATATATATATATATAACGGCGTCTTTTTGTATCCTGTCATTGTCATCTAATATAATTCTTTAATAATTAAAATTTGTTATTCACGAAGATTGTGTTTTAAATATTTTATGAGTTTTTAAAATGTTGAATTAAGAAAAATGTAAGGCTGTTAAACGAGCGAGCGCGGCTCGTTCAATTTAAACGAGTATTTTATCGAATTTTAAATAAATCGATTTTGAACTTTTTAATAATTTAAAAATATTTAATTTTATTAAGTTTTTATCGAGCCGAATTTGAATTCAACTTGTCAAATTAAATGAATTTTTTTAATTAACTCAAGCAAAACCTTAAATGAACCAAGTTTAAGTTTTAAACTAGATTCGTTTAACACCCATAAAAAAAGTAGAGGATGAAGAGCAACAAAGTAATAATTTTCGCAGAATGTTTTCAAGGACAGAAAATGAGAGGAAATATCTTTTATTTTTTTATTTTCAAGAGTGAAAACATTAGATTGAATTGTAGAAAAATACAATTAGGTTATGAAAATTTTCCCCCTAATTTTTATATCAAAATTTATTTACGTTGTATAGATATTCGATTTTAAATATACCGTTACATAGATATTTTGTTTCACTATTTGTTACACTTCAGATAGTGCTGTCCAAATCATTCTTTTCTTTTAAATTAAATTTGGTAATTTTCAATATCAGCCTACTGTCACCAACAAAAGGAAGAAACCGGAATTCACTCCCCATCACATC
>JAUMHB010021526.1:12282-26312 GCA_032359685.1 Pittosporum tobira
ATCTCCCCCACCCCCCCCCCCCCCCCCCCCCCACCTTTTTTAACATCATTAAAGCAGAAAACATATTTTTCTTAGTCCGCATTACAATTAATTTTTTTTAACACATAAAACTGTATATTTTTCATCTCCATGGAAATCTGTAGCTCCATGTTCATGAAATCGTCATCACCATCGCGAATTCCTCAAAGCTAACTAAACCATCACCATCTAAATCAGCTTCTCTGATCATCTCTTGGACTTCTTCTTCTTTTAACCGCTCTCCAAGATTTACCATCACATGCTTCAACTGCAAATGATATAACAAAATCAGAATTTTTAAAAAGTTGACTTTGTAACAAATTTGACATACAAGATTGACTTAGCCCAATTTGACTACTTCTCCTGTGAATAATATTTAGTCAAATAATGGCTCACATCTAAATTGGTGAGGAAACTAACCTCATTAGCTGATATGTATCCGTCTTGGTTCCTGTCAAACACTTTAAAAGCTTCTTTTAGCTCATCTGCATCATTATCCTGTTAAATCACATTCATATTTCAGAGTTCAACCAGAGTTACTTTAAAAATTTCAATGTTTATTAGTTAGGGGAAAATGGAGATATACTGTATTGTACGTGAATCAACATTTTTAATAAAACGACGTCGTTTAATTACACATTTTTAAGAAAACGACATCGTTTTATTATAAAAATTATGAACCGACAACATTGTAGCAATATACCTACCGTGACCACCTTCATTTTCCTTGCCATAATATGCAGAAACTCCTCAAAGCCAATAGTTCCAGTTTCATCACCATCGACTTTACTTATCACATCGTTCATCTCTTGTTTTGTTGGATATTCACTCGATGATTGGATCACTTCTACCAAATCTTCCATGGTAATTATACCTAAGAATTCACCGAGTTTCAGCAATGTATGGAGAATATATATATATATATAAGAGATCAAGCAACAAGTAAGTAATGACATCTTATATAATTATCACAAATTGTATAAGTATTTTTATCAACAAAAAAAAAAAAACAGAGGTAAGTTATATCATTTTTCGTACAAAGAATACACGCACGAAGCTCAATACGTGCCATAATGAATACATAAATATGAACGTACAAAATAATTAAATAATTTTTTTTTTTTAAATGACGTACCATCTGAGTCCTTGTCAATTAGAGAAAAAGTTTCTCTAACTTCTGCAACTTGATCTGCTGTTAGAGAATCCGCCATGCCCGTTTTAATTAATCTCCAAAGCTTTTTATAAATAGAATTAATAATAATAATAATAATAACAACGTACGTTTTCTGCGTAGGGGGAAAGCACGCACTAGACAAACTGTGTTATTGGTGAGCTTGTGTATGCAAATTTTGGATTATAAATAAGGCAATATTCAAAAAAGAAGAGGGAAAAGGTCAAACGCGCCATAGAAAATTATAAGTTCATTCGCCTGTCCGTCAAAACTGAAATTTTCTAGAAATGCATGGATGGATGTATTAATGAATCAAACACTTGAGAAGGAAGGAAAGAAACACAGGTTGGTGGAATGGACCGAGTCCACTCAGATTGCTTTCAAAGTATGAACATAGTCTACTAGACAGGTGGTCACTAGTGTTTTTTATTCCGAGGCATTAATTTTTTATATATTATAGTATTTTTTTACATACTCCGTTTTAAAACTAATTATTAAAAATAAATATTGGATTAAAATTTTTATAGTATAAAAAAGAAGTGTTCCAAGAATATATTAAGTACTTGATTTTCAGTTTATGACTTTAGAATTCAATTGCTTAAACTTTTGAGAACTTGAAAATTCACGTCTTAAAAAAAAAAAAAAAAAAAAAAAAAAAAAAAAAAAAATTTTACAAAATATAATTAAATTAAAAAAGCCTGTTAGTTGTGACTTTGTTAGATCATTGAGGTCCAATTGGTGTCTAATCCAAGGTTTTAGACGGAGCGCTTCTAACTGGGCCCGAATCAATTTAATTGCTTTGCTCTTGTGATCTTGTCCTTCATTACAACACACTTCCAGTCCATTTAGATAAATCGGCCCAATAACATTGGTCTGACCACGACGAGAACTGGACACCCAAATTTGTTGCACTTTTTGTTTTGAAAAAATCTGTAAAAAGAAAACAAGGAGCGGGGAGGAAGAAAAGGGCGCAAGGAGATTTTTTTTTGGCGCAAAGAGTTGAAAGAAGAAAAAGGTGGGTTAGAAATGGTTGGTGATGACACGTCTTGAATTTTGGTCTAGTGGAGTGTCCTTGTCTTCAAGGTTTGCCAGCATAATTGATGATTAGTACCGGAATCAAATTGATTATTAATTTATTTATTTGTATTTAAGATATATAATTTATTAAATTTAAAATTAATTTTATTTTTTATTCATTTAATTATACATTAAAACTCATATTTGTTTTGATAAGTATCTTTAATTTTTAAGTATAAAAAAAAAAAATAGTACTAAAGCATAAATACTATATAAGCATATTCTAATATTCCTAAAATTAAATTTAAAATAGTATCCTAAAAATCGTTATGAATGTTCGAATAATACTTATGAAAAGAGTTCAAACAAAAAAAAAAATTGAACAAACTCTCTTATAAATCTAAGTTGCTTAATTCAATTGTAGTGAATTAGTTCCCTACTTCTATATAAAGTACAAGAAAAAAAAACTTACACATTAACTTGTAAATTTTGTGAAATTATAAAATTATAAATACTTAATAATTTATATAATTCTTAGTTATATTTATAATTGTTATATACAAAAAAAATATTCAAAAACAAATAATAACCAGATATAAAAAAAAAAATTAATTTAAAATTCTGAATAATGCTTTTACTCGCCAAGCGTTTCCTCTGTAAATTTGTTTAACGAGTTTTTACATTTTCATGGAGTACTGAATATTTTCTCCACAATTTCAAACACATGCTGAGAAAAGATTTAAAAGGGAAAAAAAATGAAAAAATGAAAATTAGAAAGAAAGAAAGAGGAAAAAAAAGCCCATCACTCCTCTGTCTTCCTCCTCGTACAAGACACACTGATACATGGTCGTGTGCGAAGCAACACCCTGGGCTATACTCTCTAGGCAGTCGAATTGACGGTGGACGATAGCTGTCGCCGATCTCAATTTTTGAGTACGAGTCCATCCTGAGTAATTCACGCCGGCTTAAGGTATTCTCCGATTTTCATATCAACCCGCATTCGGTTAGATCTTTCGAGCCTAATATATCTATCAATTTGCTGGCTGTTGTTTCGGGTCACTAAATTCTTTCCTTTGGATCCGAGAAACGTTTCTCCAACTAAAGAGGGTCTGACTTTTTGTTAAACTATAGATTGAAAATTATTAGGGTTTAGGGTTTTGTGGTTCTCCCATCTTTATGTCATAAAGCTTTATCTTTTGTTGTTTATGCATTTTTTTGTGAGATTTTGCAATGTTTAATTGCTTGGATTACCTTCTGCATCAGAAAGCAAGCCATTGGCTATGCTTAAAATGGGAACAAGAGTTATGGTAGAAAATAGATCTTTTGCAGTTCATGAAGTACCCCTATATGTTTTGAATATAGTAATTTTGTAATTAGTAATATTTTTACAGTAGTTACAATTTATTCACAAAGTAGAATGAATTCATGTCTATTTTGAATGTAAGAATTTTGCAAATTGACTTTTAAAAAATCAAAATGGTAGCTCTTTTTTATGGAAATGGTTGGATGATGCTGTAGTACTTTAGTTTTATAATGTAATAGAAACGATTCAGGAACCGGGAAGGTATTTTGTCCCTTTTAAAAAATGGGAAGTATTCTTCGAACTTTTGAAGTTATTATCTTAGAATGTCCAGTGAATCATTTTTCTGGGTTGGGTTTTGAGTTACTACTTTTACGGTGACGTCCCGACAGGGAATTTCTCCCCACGTTTTTCTTCTATATAACCATCTGGAAACTACTCCAGGATTATGTTGCAGGTGGTATTAAAATTTCACTATAATTATGCCTAAACTCCTTTTGTCAATAATCACATACAATTTTCAATATGCAGCCTAAGTTGTACGAAGTTGTACATTTAAGACATACAGATTCTGGTTAGCATGAAATTTAAATTTTGGAAGTTTTCTTATCTTTATTATGCTACTGAAATTGCATTATTGCTACCATTCATACTTTCCGATGTCTTTTTGTCATGAAACTAAAAACTGCAAAATTGTATCCGTAGTTTAGATCTTACTAATCTTTATAGAGTTTCTTCGAGGTATAATTACAGGCAACACTGTTTATCAAACTTTTACTTTTCAACTATTTTGTGTGAACTTTTTATCCCAAACAGAAAGCGTACTCAAAAAATCGTATTAAACATAACCAAGTTCTTCTAGATTTACGTTGTCTTCTTTCTTTTTGGAAGCTCAAAATCCAAGTGTGAAGTTAACATATGTCTGAAATTATTGTCTTCACAATTATCGCTGCGAGCTTTTGGTCGCAGTCATAGTTTCTGCAATTTGAGGGATGAACTGTAAGGTGGTGAGAATATACCTCGAACTTCTTTCAAGTATCGAAGTTCCGTCACATAACAGGAAGTTCATTACATTTGAAGGGGCTTCTAATTTGCTCGAAAAATAAAAAACTTGTGGGCCCAGAAGTGATACAAGTTTGCAAGTAAAATCAATCTACTTCACTTGTAAATTCAACAGCAATTTCAATTTAAGTATCAATGCACTTTCGGTTCGACAGTATAATGACTACATATAGCTACTTTTCTTTAAAAAAAAAAAAAAAAAAAACTATGCAACGAATAGAGGAAGATAACTATAACAAGAAGAGTTATGAATATGTTACCTTTAGGGTTTCCTTTAATAAAAAGTAGAGTATGAAGAGATAAATGAGGTCATGTGAAGAAATATTCTGTTTTGTTGTGAATTGTTTTGTTTGTCTTAAAAAATTTATGCCAACTTAAAGTTCCGTCTCAGCACAGCTGTGGAGTGAAGAAATATGAGTAAAAGAAGAGAGATACTTAAGAAGAAGAACCCACTTGTGTTCTTGGACATATCAATAAATGGAAGTCCTGTGGAGAGAATTTTTATTGAGGTAACTTGCTACCACAATCCCTAAAAAGTTCTTACTGTGCATACTCTCTGCTGAGATACTGACCGAATTTTTGTTTCCCTAAAAAATGCAGCTTTTTGCCAATATTGTCCCTAAGACGGCTGAGAATTTTCGGGCAATCTGTACAGGTTTTTTTACTAAATTTGGATGCAATTATAATGACTTGATATGAACTCCGCTGCAGAGAAACAATGTTTGATGCTTGTATTTCTCCTCCATAGGGTTCTTAAAGATTACATGTCTGATTCATGGTTTCAAAGTTTTGTTGATTTAAAAAAATAAAAAATAAAAATCTCTCTTTTTGTTCTAGTGCATATCAATCCTATAATCTTTATAATCTTTATAATCCTGAAGTATAGATTCGAATGACATTTTGGTTTTATTTTTTGCTTTCCTCTACATTGTTCTCAGTATTATCTTGATTCTTCCCATTAATGATGAGATATTCTATAAAGAAAAAGTAAAGTAAAGTAGGACTTGATGAGATATTTCTTAAAAAGTCATTAATTTTGGTCAAATATATTTCTTTATGGATGCATTTGACATTTACTTAGACAAATTAATCTTGTTGGGACTGATATTATAGCAGATGTTCGTCTTATTTTCTTATTCTCCTTTGTAGGTGAAAAGGGAAGTGGAACATCTACTGGGAAACCTTTGCATTTCAAGAATACTATGTTCCATCGCATAATTAAAGGATTCATGGCTCAAGTATGTGTTAATATATTCATAAATTGCTGTTATCTCTCCGAATTTTATTTTTTATGAAAACTAACTCTCTTTCAATTTTCTCTTGTTTTCCTTCAGGGCGGTGATTTTTCCAAAGGGGATGGTATTGTTTTTTCCTTTTTTTTCCCAAGAATATTTCAGTAAATAGATATGTTTCGTTTAGCTCCTGTTTCTGTGTCCAGACGACTTGTAGTAAGGCTCAATCTTTTAATGGTTTGCAGGCACTGGTGGAGAAAGTATATACGGAGGGAAGTTTGCCGGTGAGCTTATTTTTTGCGCTGTTGCTTCTTGGTTTTACTTAGTAGTATGCTTAGTCATAACACTTTTTGCTCTATTCGTAGATGAGAACTTCAAGATGGATCATAGTGGACCTGGTCTTCTCTCAATGGCAAATGGTGGCTCAAACACCAATGGCTCCCAATTCTTTATAACCTTCAAAAGTGTGCCCCATCTTGACGGGTACTTCATCTTGTATCTCGACTATTATTATGAGTTTTGGGCAGTTCTGTATACCTATTGCACCTCTCATGCGCATTATTACTGTCTTAACCCTCCTAGAGGACTTAAATTTTGATTTCAACTTGGCAGGAAGCATGTTGTTTTCGGAAAGGTTGTGAAGGGAATGGATATTGTAAAGAAGATGGAGCAGGTCGGAACAGCAGATGGAAAGCCTTCCCAGCCTGTTAAAATTGTAGATTGTGGTGAAAGTTCTGAGGATAGATCTGACCATGCAGTTGATGCAGAAAAAGGTAATACTGATCAGATTGTATGTCGGTTTTTTTATTTTATTTTTTTGGCTCTGTTTCTGAACTATACTTTATACTGTCTTCTCTTTCAGGGAAAAAGAAAAAATCAGTGAAAGCTCTATCTTCCGATGATAGCTCTGATCATGGGCTAACAAAAACTAGGCGTAAAACATCACTTAAAGATGAAAGGAATAAAAGAAAGAGGAAATACTCTTCATCTGACTCCTATTCTTCTGATTCTGATTCCTCTGATTCCGATTCCTATTCTTCAAGTTCATCAAGTGATGATAGGCGCCGGAAGAAGAGAAGGTCAACAAAGAGAGATAGGCATCACAGTCAAAAGAAAAGGAGGGATACACGAAGGGATAATAAAAGAGCGAGCCGCAAGTCCAAATGGTCGGTTTTGACGTTTAGTTTTATGAAGTCAATCTTTGACTTTCCATTTGAATATCTCACCTGTGAAAATTTGCATACTACAGGAGTACAGAGAGTTCAAGTGGTTCTGGGAGTATTAGCAGCAGTGGAAGCAGCTCTGATGATGAAAAAGCCAGCGGTCATTTTTCTGGGCGTAAAGCCAGTAAACCATCAAACACTCGAAACAGGCCACCACCGAGTCTTGGTACATTTCTATTTTTTTTCTCTAACTACAAAGTGTGAAATTCCTAATATGCCATTACTTGTATTGTAAGTAAATTGAATACTATTATGTCACCACTGCGACATTCTATTCAATGATAGGGATATGCATGGGAAAATAAAGTTTTCCTTAAAAGTCTTTGTTTTTAGAAATGTGTCTCAAATTTTGGAACATAGGTAGTAATATTTACTGATTTGTGGCTGACTGTTGTTATAGATGTAGTGAAGAGATCTCCGCAAGTTCTTTTGGGTAAAGGAACCGACAGAGAGCAGCAAAAAGATCGAAAATTGAAGATGACACGGGACAAAGTGTCAAATGAAGAGGATGAAGAACTTTTGAAAAATGGCAATACATATAACTATTCAGACAACTCAAGCAAATCCAGGTTTCTATCTTTGGCTTGATTTGTATGCTGCTATTTCGATGTCATTGATATTAAACGTAAAATCACATTTTCATGGACAGGAGCCCCAGCCCCACAAGAAGTCCAAGCATTCGTCCTAAAATAATTACTAGAAGTCCTAGTTTCCTGAATGGTGGTGAGCCTCGTGCTAGCAGTCCTGCACGCAGGGCTCCTGAACCTTTGGCGCCGAAATTGGATCAGGGTTTGTCAAGGAGCCACTCTCCAAATGGCTCCCCGAAGCGCGTTAGAAAAGGCCGTGGCTTCACGGAACGCTATTCGTTTGCACGACGGTACCGTACTCCATCCCCTGAGCATTCACCCCGTGGATATCATTACAGTGGAAGAAATATTCCTGATAGGAGGCGTGACAGGTAGGTTCAAAAGTGGTCTAGGTATTTGGATTATGGGAATTTGCTCACATGGTGTTTGACTCCTTGCTTGTTACTTTTTTAGGTATTCAAACTACAGAAATTATTCTGAGCGCTCACCACAAAGACGGTACCGAAGCCCCCCAAGGTTCTCTCTCTCTCTCTCTCTCTCTCTTCTATTTGGATTCTTAATCCATAATCTTCTAACCTTTCCTGTTTGGCTACGCTTCCCCAATAATGGCCACAAACTTTTATCTGCTTTTTGTCATATATATTTTGCTTTGACTTTATATTTCCCAACTAACTTGTCAAAAAAAATAATCTCACTATGAAATTTTGCATCTCAGGACTAGTTATTCTTTCATTATTATTGGTTTTTGATCGACTGATATGCTAAAATACAAATAATTTAATAACATGTTTTATGCCCCCAAACGAGAATAATTTTTTTGAGGGTTCATGTGTCGGGATCCAATTTTTAACATGTCCGGATATGTACTAAGGTTGGTCATGTCATCAGAGAGTTGGATTTGATCCAATTTTAAAAATTTCGTGCCAAATAGGGACTATAATGAACCAATATCTGGATGGAATACCATCTTTTCATAGCCCTAAATGAATTCATAGATGTTCCAACATGACTTAGCAAGGTCTTTTGTTTATGTTCCGAAGTATGCTGTTCTGAAGACGAGTCGAATTTATACTTGCTGTTATTTAGGTATCGAAGCCGGAGAAGTCGAAGCAGGAGCTCTTCTCACTCCCCAGGTGGTTACGGTGGTCGTCGTGATGGGGACCTCAGGCGGAGTCGTAGCCCAATAGATCGGCGGCCTGCTGTGAGTGAAAGATTAAGATCTCGTCTTGGGCCTAGAGTGGATGATGATGATAAGAGAGGTAGAAGGTCCACTTCAAGATACAGGAGCCGGGGTTCTTCACATTCTATATCTCCTAAGACCAAAGAGAGTACCAGAAAAGCAGAATCCTTGTCTCCCAGCAGATCCAGATCAAGTTCCCCAGGTCCACAGAGAGGTTTGGTTTCGTATGGAGATATCAGCCCCTGATATCTGGGCCAGGCATCCAGGGATGTGATTTCTGAAATGCAGTCTCGGTTTATGTTCAAATTGGCTGGCTAGTTGTTTCCGTATGGCTTAACATTGATTACTATGGAATGTGTTCTGATTGTTGTTCTTTTAGATTTTCATTGGCTTCTTATGATAAAATATCTGTTAAGTCTTCCAACTTTCAGTAAACACTGCTGAGTTATTATTTCCTTTGGGGAACGTACGTTTTTTTCAATCCAGAATCCAAGTTTTTGATAATTTTTTCTAAAAGCAAGAATGTTGAACTCTAGTCATGCAATGCATCTTAATGTCCAGATTCTTAAATTTGAGGTCCTAAATATGTTTAAAGATATATAATTGTACAATTTTTTAGAATTTTTAACAACCATGTAAGACATTTAGGGACACGTTTGTGGTCCCTTGGATTACTTTGGTGCTTCTCCAACTACTATAATTTTTTGAGTGTTTGCCTTTTAACAAATATTAATAAATGTGTTGATTAGTAAGTAGCTGTCAAAATTATTCAACCTTAGTTGGAGTGAAAGTTTTGTTGTATGGAGAGAAAAAGTGGTTGTCTATGATAAGATTGTGGGCTAAATTTCTATTGGAATTTTAAAGGTATTCGGCACGAGGCGTTTCATTTTCCTTTTTAACTTTACAAAAATGGAAATGTTGTAAATTATGTCCTCTTGCCTAGAGGGAGTATTACACCTTTATTTTAGAAAAGAGTCATTTTTATTTTTATTATTTTTTTAAAAAGTGATATTTTTGTTAATAAATTAATATTATAAAATAATACAATGTTCTCAAATATGATATTCTAATTTTAGTATAATATCATCATTATGAACGAAACACCCAGTCTTGTTACAAAGCAAACATGAGATAAAAATATGAACTAATATTCTACAAAATTACATTCCTCATAAGTTGTCATAAGTTTTACAAATTGTACTCTTCACGTGGAACCAAACAGTCAGATGCAGTTTTATTACTTTCTCCCAGTCTTTTCACCTCAATGCTTTAATCAATCCTAACCTTAAGACTGGAAGATGCATGTATAAATTGTAAGCAAATTGTTGGAGAACGGAAAAGGAAACTCATATATATATATATCCATACAAATTGGAATGGACCAGAAACATCTCTGCCACTAAAAGGAAAATACACAATAGATTAGGATCCCTCTCTGTCTTTTTTATTTTTATTTTTTAAAATTTTTTTGCATTCATATTGGTCTACCTTTCGGGACAATCTGATCTTTGAGCCACATGTAGATAGGAACCAATACGTAGTATATTCCTGCCATGGCACCTAGAATGAAGCGTACGAGGAACACAAATGGATTTACAGGCTTTTCCACGTCCTCTGCCTTTGGACCAAGCTGCAATAATATAGGGACTTTGTAAATTTCAGAGAAACCATAAAGCAAAAGAGCCCAATGGAAGAGAACACTACCATCTTCGCTCCAAAATTAGATATGCTTATGCCTTTATGTTACGTTCCAAAATTAGATATGTTTCTATTTTAGTATAACAAAATACCACCCTAATTTATCATCTCATTAAAAATATACATGAAATTTCATGCCATATCTAAAATAATATGTTTAAAAAACACCTTCCTTTTACGTAAAAGTTGTAATGGAACTTCTATATATAAAAATCATCATTTTTTTAAGGTATCTCTGATTTTGAAACAGAGGGAGTATCAACTAAGTAGTAACAAGAACTAAGACTCTTATGTCCACATTCCAGCAAAACATCAGCATAGCAGATTTTGCAAAACCTAAATAAGTAATTTGCAACTAAATGTACAAGGGTCCAACTCCACCCATCCCACATTATTTAAACACTTCTTGTAAACAAATAATTAAATATCAATTAAATCAAATGCTTAGAGACTTCCACATACTCAATCAGTCAGTCTAAGGGATACAAAATCAGTTTCTTAATATCACTATGGAAAGTACACCCAATGGTACAGAACTCAAATGGGAAAACAATTCAGTAACTATATTGAAGTTAAGTGGGCCTATTATATGATCCTATTCTCTTTCATCATCTTACTTCTTCTACTTTATATCGCTGCTATTCTTTGGTATTGAGCAGGTAACTACTTGGGCTTGAAAAATGTCAACAGGCACATCAAGTAACCGAGTTTCCTACCTCTCATTTAGTATGCAAGTACTAGTTTTAAGTTTAAATAAATTACCCAAAACAACAACAAAAAGAAGCAACAATCAACAAGAAATGATCAAAAAATAGATAACAAAGTTTATTATATGAGAAAAAAAAAAATTCCAGATGGACTCAGAAGTCTAAAATTTGGAGAAATAAATCCCTGTAAAAGTAAGGATGGTCCCACAGAACCAAAGAAACATACACATGGGTAATAAAAATAATGAATTACTTTCAGAACAAAAGATTTATACCTGCAAAGGTGAGTCACCGGATGCCGGCTTTACACCAGTAACAGAACATCCCATGATCAGCCCATGTCGACGAACCCCACGGTACCATTTTGGGCCAATCCTTTTTAGTTGAACATTCTTAAATCCAGCCTTTTCAAACCACTCAATGTACTCTTCCTCCGTAGGGAAGAGCATCCAAACATCTGCAAAAAAACGTGACAGCCAAAAAGTCGGGTAGACGGGACCAATCACACACGCTTTCCCCCCTAACTTCAACACGCGGTATGCTTCCTTGATGCCACGTTGCGGATCTGGCCAGTACTCAATACTGATAAGACACAATCATGTAATAGAATAAGAGATGGTACTGTGAAAGGTCTCTCTACCTCCTCGATTAGAACATACTAATGCCTTCAAAAGATAGTCTCAATTTTATAATTGAGAGTATTAAAGGACACAATGTCCTCAAGTTTAACATAACAATTTCACTATAACTGGCACCACTTCACTATAACTGTCACCACTAGTAACCACTACACACTAGTCATATTTAGCCATAAACATGGGATAAAAAATTCATATTTAGTTTGAATTATTGGATTTTATAAATTGACTAAAAAAGTAGTTAGATATCTCTAATTTCAGAATGGAGGGAGTATTATGAACCAGGAAAGGAATTTTATACTGATTTAAAACCAATAGATTTATGACAAGCCACAAACAGATGAATTGTGACTGCTACTAAAAACACATACTGATTTAATACCACTAAATTTATATTAGTGACTGCTACTAAAGAATATCCATATCAATTCAATGTAGCACAAAAACAAGATTAGCATACAACAACTAACTAAACTATACTCATATATCGGAATAAAGTTATCAAACATCGAACTATATGAAACAAAGGGGAAAACACGATATAAAACGGATAATAAGATCCTTCGCATTATACCTTCCGGCAGAGACATATCTATCAGCATAATCAGTTCTAAATGGAAGATCCTCCGCATCACCCTCAATTATATTGCAATCTTTCAAGGGCTCCTTTTGCTTGGCTTTAGCAAGCTGATGAGGGGACTGATCAAGAATTGTAACATTCTTGGCATCCACATGCTTTACAATACCCAAAGTAGTGAACCCTGTTCCTCCACCAACATCCACCACTATCATATTCCTATCACTCAAATCAGCTGGCTCTAGTGCATCATCTCTCATATCCTCGGTCCAATGACCTGGATTTATAACATGATCATACACAATTGACAAGAACCTATAGAACCAAAATGCCTCTTTTTTGTGCTGAATGAATCTAGGTTGTGAAGCTGGCCTTGGTGCTGAGACACTGCATTTTGGAACTAGGGTTTTACTTCTAAAGCTCAGATTTTTACCGCAAGAAACCATATTAAGCTTAGGGAAATGGTTCCTATGTAGATCTGACTTAATAAAACATAACCCATCTGGGGTAATTCCTCTAATGAGGGTGAGATTTGCAGAGCCATTAAGCATTGAAGAAGCCATGAATGAAACGATCAACTAACAGAAACCAAGAAAAAATAAAGTTGTAAACTTAGTGTTTAGGGACCTTAGTAGTTAGCGAAGTGAAACAGGGTAGCGTACAATAATATATTCAATTTATTTTAAAAAATAATTAATTAAATTTTTTTTTATAATTTATTTTAATTAAAAAAAAATAAAATTTTCTAAAATAAATCGCCTCAAACGGGACCAATCCTCTACTGTTTGTGGATAGCTTTTGGCCATCAAATGGATATCACATGTTCAGATTGAAGAGGAGTGGGAGGGAGATGAAGAAACGAAAAACAATGGCGTGGGTTAGTTGGCCCAGTTCGAACAACTTATGTGGCAACGATACGGTTAATGTGGACCACATTTTTAATATTTTTGACACAATTTTGTGGTGCATTGCAATTTTTATAGATGATTTTGGTGTGACTACTCATTTTTAAACTTTACACAAATTAAGAAACAATTTTATGGTGCATTGCAATTTTTATTGATAATTTTGGAGTGAGTACTCATTTTTAAACTTTACACAATTTAAGAAACAATTTTGTGGTGCACTGCAATTTTTATTGATAATTTTGGAGTGAGTACTCATTTTTAAACTTTATACAATTTAAGAAACAATATTGTGGTGCATTGCAGTTTTTATTGATAATTTTAGTATGACTACTCAGTTTTAAACTTTACACAATTTAAAATTTAAGAATATCTTTAAATATAATGATTATTCAAAATAAATAAATAAATAAAATTATTTTTAATTATATATTTAAATTGTGATGATTTATTTAAGTACATTACCTCATTTTATAATGTGTTATCATTTAAAATAAATTTTATAGAAAACAAAAGTTAAAAGAACGAGAGTCGTCATATGTGGAATGTAGAGAGTACCATTTTATTCAAATCTCACTTGTCACTTTGAATATGAATTTAAGCCAACTTCTTACCACGTGAATTTTACAATTTTAATTAAAGTTGTAAGACGAGTCAAGTTCATTCAAATTGGTTAGGTAATTAGGTTTTTTTTTTAGTTAAATTTGAATTTTGG
>JAUMHB010021537.1:4779-26297 GCA_032359685.1 Pittosporum tobira
CCCCCCCCCCCCCCCCCCCCTAAATAAGTTACTAGAAGCGTTTCAAAGGAAGGGAATTAATTTTGAATAATTATGAAGGATCAGAAATCATAAGGTATCTGATAACTTGAGATTGGTTTGATGATTTTATTGAAAGTATTGAAGAGGAGGAATTAGGGGATGATAGAGGAAGGTAAATATATACGTGACCAAATAACTACTGTATAAATTAAATTGAGTCATAATAATGATACATATTTGAAGGTAACGAATTCATTGATCTTATGGGAAGTAAATGTCATTTAGGGAAATGATTGCATGTGGAAATTTGGAATTACATATACCCTTGAGTAAAAGACTGGAAGTTGAAGGAAAGTTTAAAGTAAAGAAGAAGGTGAAGAATTGTATTTTACGTTTGAAAGCAAACGTGAAAGATTCGATAATGTTAAGAATGAGATAAAAAGATAAAGGATTTGGATTGTACATCTTACCGTCAATTGGTATTAATTGAATCATGATGACAAGATGGATTTAGAGAGGAAATATAGAAGAAAATGAGAATTGGACCAAATTAAGATAATAAGAAAATAGGCAAGTTTGGATCTTAGTTAAAGATATGTTCTTGAATAACTTAGAATGGGTGACATAAGAGCTAAATGTTGATTGTAGAAACGACAGTGAATTATTATTCAAAGCAAACCTTTCCCAAATAAAAAGTTAAAATTGAGGATAAGTATAATAGAAGTAGAAAAAGTGAGGAATTATAGAAAAGTATGGTAACGGATTATGGATAAATATAGCGAGACCCAAATGAGGGTACGTAAAGAACCCAACAATATTGCTAATAATAGGAAGTGAATATGGAAGAATAAAACTATGAAACACTCAGAAAGTATAATGAGAATTACATGGAAGGTAAGAAAATTTTTCGAGAAATAAAGGTAGTATAAAATGATCTGAAGACTGATGATGGAATATTAAGTAAGTGGTATGGAAGTACTAAGAATACAAAGCAAGAGGATTTGATATTGAACATTCAATAAAGTATGATGATAAATATGTTATAGCTGAATGTTTAAAAGTGACTTCAAGTGAAACAGATAAGAAAAGTATAAGATGGTGGGAGTATAATGGACGTTGAAATTATATAAAATGCGAAGTACATAATTATATTAAGGTTCCTCCTTATTTTAAGGGGGAAAGGACGTTGGCTATATAGGGATAATAGTAAGTACAAATAGCAAAAGTTAAAGACAAAGAATGGTAAATGAATTACAAAAGTTAAGAAAATCAATACGAAAAGATTAATTGTGATGGAGATGATTTCTAAAAGGTTGAGTGATGAGAAAAATGTTAGAATGAAGTTTAAAAGAGTAAGAGGAATTAGCAATTATAAGAATCAATAAATAACAATTAAAGATAAGGAAAGAAAGATAGGAGAAAAAATTTCTTGGGAAAGATATAGAGAATGGTTCTGAGAATAATAAACATGATGAGTGTACTAAGCGTGAAATCTTAATTATTAAGACAAGGAAGTGAAACTATAGCCTCGTATGCTGCAAAACTTAATAAAATGAAACAATTTGCCCCACGATTGTAACAACCAAGTGGAAACAAGTAAGAAAGTTGATGGGAAGACAAATTAAAAATAAGGAAAATATTGAAGGAATATCTAAATTATCATAACCACTCGAGATTGGAGATAAAGATGATAATATCAATGAAAGGAAAACTAAGTCCTCGATTCAGTGAATCTTTCGAAGTATTATGAAGAATTAGGCCAATTGCTTACGAACTTGCCCTACCCCTGGCATTGGAACATGTGCATAATGTGTTCCATATATCATTGCTTCGTAAATATCATCCTGACTTCAAATGAGTGATTGATTACGAGCCAATAACAGTTAAAGATGACTTAACGTACGAAGAAGTTCCAGTTCAAATTATCGATCGTCAAATAAAGATATTACGTAACAAAGAAATTCCATCCATCAAGGTCATATGGCTTAATCATGATATAGAAGAGGCTACGTGGGAATTGGAGAGTGAGATGAAATGGAAGTACCCCATCTATTTGATGAGTGAATTTTGGGAACGAAATTCTTTTAAGGAGGGAGGATGTGAAACCCTAAAATTTTGTAATGTATAATAATTAAATAAAAATTAATACATAATATTTGCATTTGATGATATCTGAATTCGTTGTTTGAAATTTCGCGAAATCGTATACGCAATTAGTTAATATTGTGTACTTCTTGCATTGTTAAATTTTGAGACGGAAGGGATATGAGTAAAATGTCATTAGGACCCCTTAACAAGAGGTGAAATTTCTTCCATCATTGATGGACTTATCCCTAGCCGAAATTTGCAAGAAAGGAGCAAGAAAAGAAAATGTGAAGAGAGACAAAAGAGATGAGATCATCAAGGATGATGCAAGGGAAATAATGTCACCCATGTGACATCACCATGATGTCACCCATGTGACATCACCATGATGTCATCAAGATGACATCACTAGGGTGATGTCACCCTAGCCAAGTGTCAAGTGCTTGTAGAGTAACTTAGCCAACTTTGTCACCACAAGCCCAACCAACCAAAGACTCAAACTTATGGACCACACAAAGCCTTATTGGTTGAATTTTGAGCACATCCAAGGCACCAAAGGGCACGTCCAAGGGAGGAAAAAGGAGAACCAAGTCTTGTGTTCAACACTTAGCCATTTTCAAGCACCAAAACGCCAAGCAAAAGCAAGAAGCTCTCTCATTCTCTCTCTAAAAATTTTTGGACCTCTCTCTAGACCAAAACCAAATCTGATTTTTCTTATCCTAAGAAGAGTGGTTAATGATCACAAAGCAACCTAGTGACCATAACAACCGAGCATAGCCAAGGAAATCGTCCAAAATGCTTCCAAATCCTTGGATTTCAAGATCAATAAAGGTAATCCCTTCACCTAAAGTAATGATTTTGAGCTTGTTTAATGGTGGATGGGAACCATGCTAACATGGTTAAAGGTGTTTATGGCTTGTATGTTGCTAGAAATTGATCTAGGTGCAAGGAGTCCATGCATATTCATGAAATGTTATTTTGAGCACTCTTGATTTCATGCTTGAAACCCTGATTTTATGAGCTTGCCAAGTGAATTTCATGTTTTAGTGATGCTTAGATATGTACATCAAAGCTTGAGAAAGCATTAAAACATGTAAAAGGATGTTTTGTAAATATTTCAAATCTGGAAGTTTAGGGACTGTAGCCTAAATCCGAATTTTATAGAAAATTACGTACTATTAAAATGGACTCCATATTTTTAATGAATGTAACTTAATAAGTTTATATGTTAACATAAATATTTCGTGAATTTTGGAGTTCATTTTATATTTTAATAAAATGCTTGATTGGGACTGCTGTAAACTAGGCTGAAACAGGGGAAGGCAGCATACTACCTGAACCACTATGACTTTTTCATTATAAATCCAATTTAAGGGATTATAAATCTAAGTTAAATAATGTTAAGTCTAGTTTTCATAGAGATAAAGTGTGATACCATTGGACTAACACAGATTAAGTTATTACTATTTAAGTCCAGGTAGTGCAGGGAATGTAACACTATTTTCAGTCATGTTTAAAAATAAATATAAAATCATGTGATTACCAATAAATCATAAAATGTTTTACGTACATACCTGGATCATTTTAGCTTAGTATCACCAAAATATTTTCTAATTTAAAAGATTTTTAGTATATTTATAAATTATTTTAGCAAACTACTGCAGATTCCCGAATTTCCAGAAAGGTGTAAGATGTAACCAGACTTTGAGAACTCTAACTTCTTCGTTATAACTTAGAATTAAGTGATTCTTGAGCCTATTTCAAGAATGAGAAACATAGAATTTAATCAAGAGTAAACCAAGGAAGAAGTCTAAGGTCAAGTAAGAGCTTCACAAAGTAAACCAGGCAAGTATCTATACTCGCCCCTCTGTTACATGTAATTGCCTTGTTACCATTGCACGTACTGTTGTTTGTCTTGAATGCATGAGCTTTATTCACTCGTGCATGTACTACGAAATGTGATTATTTGAATGTGGTGCATCTCTATCGTGTACTGCATGCCCATTAGGTTAACATAGAAAGAACCATTTCTAATGTGGAACTCATTTCTAATATTCATGAGTTCCCCATTCTATGCTTCAATTTATTGACTAGTAAATGATATCGTTGCCTTGAGAGTATGATGCTTGCTGAGCCCCATTCACTCACTCTTTATGTGTTAAATGTTTTATAGATTAGAAGCAAACACGTTAAGATAGCAAGGAAATCGAGGAAGTATGACGAAGTCAGAACGCAAAGGATAACCTCTGGGGATTCGTCTAACCCGAAGGAGAAAGTGTGTTACGAGTAAATATCTAATTATCTTGATTTGGATTATTTGTAATAATTAATATTATTATTATCCACTGCTTTGCATCAAACCAGGGACAAAAGATTATGCCCTAGCATAATTTATGGCGATTGTAAGGTCTTGGAAGGCCTTGAGGCAAGAACATTAAATTGGATAACTAGAAATAATTGAAGGTGTAAAGGAAAAATATATTCTGACACCCATGTTATTTGTGATATTTACGGAGACCGGGATGTCACACTTAGCATAAAGAAAATTAGAACATAATTACACTATAAGAAACAAAAGAAAAGATAGAAAAACCTTTAAGATGTCTGCAGGATGTCTTCGTTAATAGCCCTCTGGTCTCTGTCTCCTTGAGCTCTTGATCTTCCCTTGATTGTATGTTTTATGTATTCTGGAAATCTAAGCTAGGAAGGGGGTTTTTATAGCTTCTAACCATGGGAATTCTCACAAATTAACTGAAATTAGATTTTTCGTCTTGGTCTGTGTCAAAAAGCCTTGGAAAAGCCCAAAATTGTACAAGTCAAAGACTTCTGAAAAAGTCAACAGAAAGTACGGGCCAGCTTAGACTTGGATTACGGACGTAGCCCACCTTACGGCTGTAAGCCCCTTTGCGGTCTTAGTTTGCTTCCTACTTTGATTCATGGCAATCCTTGTATGTCTAGGATTCGTCCAAAACTCGATTTTCATCTGAAATAGGCCTTTTTAACCCCAATTCTCTACAAAACAGGCCCATTAACAATAAAACATATCTAATCCCTTGGATTGATCATTTGTTAGCCCATAACAAGGATATTAAAGCTAAATCCATGCAAATTTAATAATAAATCAAGAGAAATAAGTATAAAATAATATATCAAATAAGCACTTATCAAATTCCCCCAAGTTTAAACTCTTGTTTGTTCTCAAACAAACTAATCATGAAAAACAATTTAAGAAAATTTGAGCCCTTGATTCATAACATTCAAATCCACTGAAAAATTTATGAAGCGATAAAGAAAATTATCTAAGACTAATAATCCACAATCAATAAACTAACACTTCATCATATACAAGTAAAATTCCACACAACTTAAGTACAAGCATCCATAATAAGTCCAAATTTTTACAAATTTCCTTTACTCCCTACAATTCAATTCAAAAGTGTCCATGTGCTCATGTGTAGTGTGTATTAACTCGGAGATATCAAAACACTAAGTTGGACATTTACTTTTAAGTGTTATACCATAGGCCTCCAACCAAATGGATGATTTCTCTTATCCATCGGCATGGATTGTCCCCTTAAATGCCAAGATCTCAAAGGAGCACTTGATTTTTTCTCGCATTTAAGCATAGGTTTTGCCTATAGAGTTGATGGGTATTTTTGCTCTAGGTTCTTTCTAACTTTTAATTTAATTTTTTATTTATTATTATTTTTGATTTTTTTTCAATTTTTCCAATTTTCTTTTCTTTCATCGAAGTCAAGTGTTTCTCCAGTAATCAAAAATACTCAAGAGTCACCATAGAAGTCCAAGTACTTTACCATCATTTAAAAATCTTTCTGAAGCATTTTAATATCATCAAGCTAATGGGAAGTGATTCAAAACAATTTATAAATAAAAAATAGAAGAGCAAAGGATTTTTATAATTCTCTAATCCTCTAATGGATAAAAAGTACTTAAGCATGCAAAAAATCTACTCATATAATCTTAAGCATACTTTTACGAATACAAACTACTTGTTCTAAATAATTTTTGAAAATTTTCAAATTTTGAATTTTTTGATTTTCTTAAAAACTAAATAACAATAAAAATGAATATTTACACAGGCTAAGCATAGAAAACACATAAAGTATCAAACATGCTATTCTCTCCCCCAAGCTTAAACTTTACATTGTCCCCAATGTAAAATAGAAATAACACGTATGGGTAAAGGAATGAACACACCTGATGAAGAAGAAGGGGGCCCAAAGTGGCCCTGGGAGATGCGCCAATCGTATATTTGCTTCAACATAGCCCTCTGTTGGGCTTGCTCTCCTTCAATTCGGGCAAGAATAGTGCGGAAGTCCTCTTGAGTAGCCCCGGAAGTAACCATCCCACTCAGACCTGCACCACTATATTCAGCACCACTAGACTTAGTTGGTATAGTAGGAATGATTGGTCATCCAAAGTCCTTACATAATCCGGAGATATTGGGAAAATCCTCCGAACCCATTTCGGCATCTTTTTCACACTCAACAGCTATTCTCGGTATGTCTGGGGTAATGTCACCATGTTCTTAGCCATCAAAGACCTCGGGATTTGGCAGCAGCATCTGATAGTTTGTCTTGAAGCAAAGGTAATATGAATTACCTTGTTCGGCGATCATGTGCATTGTTATGCAGGAATTGATATCTATTGTATTGCTCCTTTGAGCCTCAAGCAAATCTGAACATTGGATTCCCACATGTGTGACTATCGGTGTAATAAGTCAACCAAACACTATATCACCTGTTGGTTGTCATGACTGTTTAGTGATATGCCATAGAAAACAAACACCGATATCAAATTCTTGGTCATAGTACATTGAGTGAAGAATAAATAGTTCATCTCGGCGAAAAAATCCATCACTATCACCACGACCGAACATTATGTGTGCTATGAATCGTTGCATGTATTGAAAGCATGGATTATGAAAATTTGTAGCTTTCAATATAGAATTAGCCTGGTCTGTGAGTTGATACATGAAGTGATTAGAATTGAAATTGTTGAGAGAAATCCAATTCTTGTCAACTGAAAAACCATAGATTCTGTTGAATTCCATTAAAGTAAGTGTGTATTCTTTGTTCATCAAATGCAATGTCAGCCATCAGTTATTCCCCGCCAAGTTAACTGTTATACTACTAAAACCTCCAATACTAATTGAACATCGTGGCTCCCTTCATTTCAATAAACTGACTCCATCCTACTCGCTCATTCATCCATCTTATATCCTCAAGCAAACCCAAATCATGCAAAGCAAAGAAGTTCATATAGCATGTATTAAGAATTCGGTGATTAACTAGAATGTTGTACCTTGCTTCTTGCTCGTCGTTTTGAAAAATTATAGCATAGGGGTTTGCTGGGACATTTTGTCGAGCACCTTGCAAGCGGCTCAATTTCCCTTGAGACGATTCACCTCTTTCACTTTTCGACAACCTCTGCTTATGCATGATGATCACAAACAATCCTAAACAACTACGCAATGTGCCACCTAAGCTTTCCCGACCTCCGATTGAATAGAATTTGAAAGATCACAAATATTGGGATTTGGTGGGTTTTGAAGAATTTATGAAATTGGATGTTGTTTATGCAAGATTTATGTGATATAGAGGTGTAAGAATGGATGATTGATGGATGGATTGATGTTTGGGAGGCTTAATTTGGAGTTTGGAGTGCTTTGGTTCAAAGGTGGTGAGGGGTAGAGCTTCCAATGGCCGAATAATGCATGGAATGGCCAAGATCAGCAAAATGAAGCTTAAAAGCCCGACCTTAGGCTGGCTTATGGGGCCTTATGGCCATAAGCTAGCCCGTAAGCCAAGTTGTCCCCTTTTTTTTATTAAACTTTCCATCTCTTTCATACATTATCTGATTTGACCCATTTTTCTTGCCAAAAATCTCTTATGCATCCTAAAGCTTAAACCTATAAAAAGATTTGGAAAACAAACAAGGAAAATAAAATTAAAATTAAAATTAAATCACAAAAAGTACAAAAGTATACATAGCTTGGGTTGTCTCCCAAGAAGTACTCGTTTTATAGTTTATAGCCTAATGTAATGTCATTTAAGATCAAGATGGTGAAGCAAGTAGCACAATGGTCTTGAGAGCTTCAAAATTTCTCCCGAGATAGGGTTTCAAACATTGACCATTGACTTTGAATGTGTTGCCTGACGAACTTGATATTTCAACCATCCCGTATGGAAAAACCTTTGTAATTGTGAATGGTCCACTCCATCTTTACTTCAACTTCCCTGGAAAAAAGACGAATACGAGAGTTATATAATAAAACGCTTTGACCCTCATGGAATTCTTTTCGAAGAATGTGGCGATCATGGAACTGCTTCGTCTTTTCCTTGTATAACCGTGCACTTTCATATGCATAATGACAAAACTCATCTAATTTGTTAAGCTCATGCAAACGTTTCTCTCCTGAAGCTTGCGAATTCATATTGAGAGTCTTCATGGCCCACTAAGCTCAGTGCTCTAGTTCAACCGTAAGATGACAGGCCTTACCGTAGACCAACCGAAACGGAGAAATACCAATTGGTGTCTTGTATGCCGTTTGATAAGCCCATAATGCATCGTCTAGCTTGATAGACTAGTCCTTCTTATTTGTATTAATTGTTTTCTCAAGAATGTAACTCAACTCCAGGTTAGATACCTCAACTTGCCCACTTGTCTGTGGATGGTAAGCTACGACATTTTAATGCGTAACACCATACTTTTGCATTAGTGACTTAAATTGCTTGTTGATAAAGCGTGAACCTTGGTCACTAATGATAGCCCTCAGTACACCAAGTACCATTTGGATGGAGATGGAATACTGCAGTTTCAACACCGAGTATGGATTCCCCAAAACAATGACCTGAAATGAGAAATTTTTCAGGAGGCGCACAACTCGAAGTTCTTTGTACACCCTGGCAGCACCAAGACGTACGAGGATGTACGTGAGAACTTCTGGTGGCCGAATATGAAAAGGGAGATAGCCGAATGAGTTGTTGCTTGACTTGTTAGCAAGTCAAAGCAGAACACCAGAAGCTGAGCGGTCTACTTCAATCGTTAGAGACTCCCGAGTGGAAACGGGAAAACATTAGCATGGACTTTATCATAGGATTACCCCCGACCTTGAAAGGAATGAATGCAATTTGGGTTATAATTGACTGACTGACCAAATCAGTGCACTTCATACTAATTAAATGAATATACAAGCTAGAACAGTTAGTGAAGTTGTATGTCAAGGAGATAATGAGTGGACACGGTGTCCCGATTTCGATCGTATCCGATCAAGATGCTAAGTTTATGTCACAATTTTGGAATAGCTTCCAGGAGTATATGGGAACACGCCTCGACATGAATATGACATACCACCCCCAAACAGACGGACAGAGTGAAAGAACGATACAGACCCTGGAGGACATGCTGAGAGCTTGTATGATAGACTTCAAAGGGTTTTGGGATGATCACTTACCACTAATCAAGTTTGCTTATAACAACAGTTATCATGCGAGTATAGGTATGCCACCTTTTGAGGCATTGTACAGAAGGAAGTGTAGAACCCCGTTGTATTGGAATGAAGTTGGGGAGCTAAAGTTGGAAGGACCTGAGCTGGTTCAGCAGGTCAAGGATGCCATCAAAATTATTCGCAAGAGAATGAAGGCAGCCTAGGACCGACAAAAGCAGTATACTGATCGCCACCATAAAGATAAGACTCTTGAAGTGGGCGAATATGCATTCTTGAAAGTGTCACCTCGGAAAAGAATGATGAGGTTCAGTATGAAGGGGAAACTAAGTCCAAGATTTGTGGGACCATTCTAGATTCTGCGGAGGATCGGAGCAGTAGCCTAGGAATTAGCCTTACTGCCAGCCCTAGGGCATATCCACAATGTATTTCATATATCTATGTTACGCCTGTATAAGCCCGACTTTCATGGGGCAATCGATTACCAGCCCATTGAAATTAATCAAGATCTAACCTACACGGACGTCCCAGTAACGATTGTTGATCGACAAGTCAAGAATTTATACAACAAAGAAGTCATGTCGGTCAAAGTGATTTGGAAGAACCATGACGTTGAAGAAGCGACATGGGAACTAGAAAGTGACATGAAGAAGAAGTACCCCCATTTATTTGATATGTAAAATTTCGGAGACGAAATTTCTGTAAGGAGGGGAGAATGTGAGAATTCAATTTTTTATGAATGAACGTTTATTAGAATAAAATTTTATTTTTCTTAATGACAATTATTTTCTGCATAACTATATTACAGAAAATCTAATTTAAAATAAAGATATTATGCTCAAGGGTATTTTGGTCATTTTGACAAAAGATATGACTGAGGGCATCTTGGTCATTTTGACCAAAAAGTCAAAAAGTGTTCAAAATTATAAAATGATCAAAGATCTAGAATCAACACAGAAAAATAGTGAACCAAAACTCCATCGAATTTTTGGTTTAACCTAGTCCCAGGTTGACTTTTTGATCAGAGCGTCATTTGGAAAAACGGGTAGCGCCATTGAAGTGGCAGCGTGCCAAAACATAGGAATATAATGTAATATTTACTTTTCACATTTTTTGAATATTTAGTTGTTTATTAATTATTAGTGCAACTGATATGCAAAACGAGATGTTTTTATTCGAATTTAGGAAGGGACAGTAGATATGTGGGACCCACTGCTACATGCTTTTGTTCCAATCATTGGTGACTCACAAATTTAGGAAACCCTAGACCAGCTTATAAATATATACCTATACACACGCAACCCTAGAGATCAAATTTAGCAAAAAAGCCCAATTTTATATTTTCAAGCACTGTTTATAGGTACGAATTAAAGGTCAAATTTTTGTTACCGTTTATGTAAATTGATGATTTGATTAGCTGCATAGAGTCCCATAGATCATTTTTCCACTCCCAATCGATCATCTTGAGCCTTGTATGGCCTTGAATTCATCGATTCATAGTAGGGTACAAAACCCTAGTTCTTAAGTAGGAAAATTCAATTCTTGCAAAATTGTTAATGTTTTGTGAAATTGATAGAGGGCTTTTGTTTCTGAGTTTATTTAGAATGGATTTAAGTTTTAAAACAAAAATTTTGATAGTAATTACGCTGTTCTTGGTTGATTTTTGGTCGGGTTTGAAAACCCACTTGTTCTTGAACAAAACCCGAATTCTTTCGCTTCAGTTCAAGTTGTTTGTTTAAATCAATGATGGGTTTACAATCTATGGATGAATTAGAGTCGATTTGCTTGTTTAATCGATTAAAAAGGGCTATGGATTGGCACGGTAATGGTCGCGTTTCAGAACCTGAGGTTCTCTCTAAAGAACGGATTTAATCCGTGTTAATCCTTAGTTCTGGACACAATTAAGGCTGAGGAATGGGTTTGAAATGATCCAAGGATCATTTTGCACAAAGAAAAATAAGATTTTGGCCCTGTTTTGCTCAATAACGAGCTTGGCCAGAAGGTGATAATTGCCAACCATGGCTGCCACTGCCATGGCCAAAGAAGAAGGAGCCGAGAGCTTGAATCAAGAGTTTTAGGGCACGGGGCAGTTATATTCATACCTTTCATCAATGAAAGGGTCATGAATCACGGACTTCCCATTGCATCTACGTGTGTGGGTGCGCGAATCGAGCACTGCAAGGGAGAAGAAACGGCCGGCGACAACCTGCTACCTTCGCCGGAGAAGATGAAGGCAGTTGACTAGTCAATGGTCAACTGCTTAATCTGAGTCAAGCCACTTAATTTAATTCCATGATTTATTTTATAAATTATGCTAATTAATTATTTAAAGCCATTGCTATTATTTATCTTATTCACTATTAATAATACGCTAATATTATTATCATTAATATTACGTATATTATTAAACTATTGAAAATATTACGGTGATATTATCGTTAACATTATTTTTATCATTTTATTCTAATTATTTTGAGAGTGGAAAATACCCCTGGTTAGCCAAATTACCAAAATACTCCTAGTTAGCCAAATTACCAAAATACCTTTGGTTAGCCAAATTACCAAAATTCCCCTAATTAGCCAAATTACCAAAATATCCCTAGTTAGCCAAATTACCAAAATACCCCTAGTTAGCTAAATTACCAAAATACCCCTGGTTAGCCAAATTACCAAAACACCCCTTAGGTCCAAATTAACAAAATACCCTACTACAGTCAAATTACCAAATTATCCATAGGTTAGGAAAATTACAAAAATGTCCATACTCCATGCCACCAACCATTTTATTTACAAACAATGCCACTGAGTAAGGAATTTCCACGAAGTTGAAATTGTATCTTATTTATATTCATCATTTACTGTACAAGTTAATCCAATGATGTATTTTAGGGTTTTGTAAATTCTCCAGGATAAATATGAGGAAAAATTGTATGTGGTCAATCAAATGATGAGTTGTCCAAATAATGACGATTTTGTCCTTTGAACTTTTGTGTGCATTTAATGTCAATTCAATTAGGAAATTCCAGCTGCTTAGTATTAATTGAGAGTGAGCGATCGATATTAAGGCGAAGTTACTAAGTTAGGTCGTTATTGATTTATGAACCGTACAAGAGAGGACAAGGGGAGCGTATGAGTAAGCAAGTGCATTTCAAAGAACGCTAGGAAGTTAAATTTTTTCCTACTTGTATAAGTTAATTATTTCGCTTATACATGTCTATTTATTTCTACTTCATACGTATAATCCTACATTCATTATACGTGATTACCATGATTGAATGGGTTGAATGCTTATACATTATTGGTTATGCAAACATGATTAATATGCTAGGTAAAATGTCCACACATATCATTCGTGTATGACATGTCATGATTATCTGAAACGTTATTGTGAACTATTCAAACTTGAATATTGAGCATAGCTAAATATTGGTGTGTCGGGACCCTATATGATTAAATCATGTAGTTGTGACGTATACAGGCACGAGTTTGAGTTAAACTTAACTTTGTGTTAAGGATGACTTTATGGCATATGTGTCGGGCAGAAATGCCAAATAAAATGAATTGGTGTTAAATTATTCAACTGTTAAGTTGTTACCTTGCATGATATTATCTTACTTTGCTAATCATGCATGCATTATGGAAATTCATTGTTCTAACTCATGAATTTCAAATGAACTGTTTTATGACTCAAAACTATCATTTTTGACCTTTTGACTGGAAGGAACGTTGTTTTAAATTCAAAAAATGAATAGTTTACTTGCTGAGCCCTAGTGCTCATTTCTTATGTTTTGTAAACCTTCCAGAGATTAGGGAGTGAGGCGAGTCCTCCAAAGGCAAGGAAAAGTTAAAGTATTATTAGAGCATTTAGATTTGTCTGACTAGTATGTTTTCAATTATATATGTCGTACATCTTGTTTCGTACCAAACCCTGTTATTGTAATGAATATTATTATTCAAATATTATTGCTTCCACTTTATATATTTGTAAAATGTGAGATCCTTGTAAGATATAACAGAGAGAGCTGTCCAATGTCGTAACTCTATGTGTCGATGATCTTATTTGATGACCAGTTTTCCACATGGATTCTGAGTGGAAAATTTGGAGGTGTCACACATTTGGACACATATTCCACCGCAACTGTGATGTATGCATTTCCATAAGAATTGGGAATGGTCCCATGAAGTCAATACCCCAAACATCAAAAAGTTCACATTCTAGAATATTGTTTAAGGGCATCTTGTTGAGTTGTGAAAGATTCCCTATCCATTGGCATCGATCACACTTCTTCATATATTTGTAGGCATCCTTGAACATGGTAGGCCAATAAAACCTAGATTGTAGAATCTTGGTTGTTGTTTTGGTGGCTCCAAAGTGACCACCTATCGGATCATCATGACAATGAAAAAGAATACATGCAATCTCATCAAATGCTACACATCGTCTAACAATACCATCAATGCATATTTTAAACAAGAATGGGTCATCCCAAATATAATATTTAAGTTAAACAAATAACTTTTTCTTCTTTTGGAATGTAAATTTGGGAGGCAATACCTTGTTTACCTTGTAGTTGACGATGTCAGCATACTGATGAGAATCTATCTTAGGTGCGAACAAGTCTCCATTCGGAAACCTTTTGAAAATGGGCTCAATTTCATTGGGAGAATTTGGCAATCGGCTTAAATGATCCGCCACTAGATTTTCAGTTCCCTTCTTATCTTTAATCTCTAGATCAAACTCTTGTAAAAGGCGAATCCATCGAATAAGTCTAGGTTTGGCATCCTTCTTTTGAAGTAAATGTTTCAAAGTTGCATGATATGTAAAAATAATTACTTTGGAACCAATTAGATAAGAGCGGAATTTATCAAAGGCAAAAACCACCTCCAAAAGCTCTTTCTCGGTAGTCACATAATTCAACTAAGCTCCAATCAAAGTCTGACTTGCATAGTAAATAGGTCAAAAAAATTTATCTTTTTGTTGGCCTAACACTGCTCCAATGGATGTGTCACTAGCATCGCACATTAATTCAAATGGTAAGTCCCATTTAGGTGTTTTCATGATTGGGGCCGACACTAGTTTCTCCTTTAAAGTTTGGAATGCTTTCAAACAATCTTCCCCGAACTTGAATTTGGCATCTTTTTCCAATAGTTTGCAAAGTGGTCTAACAATCTTCAAAAAATCCTTGATAAATCTTATGTAAAACCCTACATGTCCTAGGAATCCTGAAAATAGCTTGACAGATGTGGGTGGTGGCAAGTTAGAAATCAGTTCAATTTTTGCACGATCCACTTCAATCCTTCTTTCGGATATCTTGTGGCCTAAAATGATCACTTCTTGTGCTATAAAGTGACATTTTTTGCAGTTCATACAAAATTTGTGTCCTCACATCTTTGCAAAACTAATTCCAAATTTTTCAAGCACGCGTCAAAAGATGAACCAAATATGGAAAAAACATCCATGAAAATTTCAATGCACTTTTCCATAATGTCTGAAAATATTGCAATCATGCATCTCTAGAAAGTCACCGGTGCATTACATAAGCCAAATTGCATCCTCCGATAAGCAAAAGTACCATATGAGCAAGTAAACGTAGTCTTCTCTTGGTCTTCCGGAGCAATAATAACCTGAAAATAATTAGAAAAACCATCCAAGAAGTAATAAAAATCATACCTTGCAAGTCGCTCAAGCATCTGATTAATAAATGGTAGTGGGAAGTGATCTTTACGAGTTGCATCATTTGATTTATGATAATCAATGCATATGCGCCAACTCGTGACAGTTATTGTAGGAATTAATTCATTGTTGTCATTATGGATAACTGTCATACCCCCTTCTTCAAAACAACTTGCATAAGGTTTACCAATGCACTATTGGAAATTGGGTAGATAATACCCGCATCTAAAAGCTTAATCACCTTAGCTTTAACTATTTCTCGCATTTTTGGGTTTAATCTCCTTTGGGCTTAGATGACTGGCTTATGACCCTCCTCCATTAAAATTTTATGCATGCAAATGGATAGTTTATCCCTTTTAAGTCAGCAACTGTCCATCCAATAGCCTTCTTGTGCTCCCACAAAACCCAAAGTAGTTTTTTCTCCATCTCACCTGTCAAATGAGTAGAAATAATGACAAGCAAGTTAGTACCGACAAGAAAAACATACTTTAGATGAGGTGGTAAAGCTTTTAACTCAAGATTTGGTGGCTCTTCAATTGATGGCCTTGACGTTGATCCATCTTTTGTTAGTTCACTGAATTTGGGTTCCATGGATCTTGGCTAAGTCTTGAACGCATCCAACTACTGAACAGCTTCTTCTAATTCATCTAGGCCGAAGCCTGGCTTAATTGGGTGTACTAGGCTGGTCAACAGTGGATCCTCGGAGGCAGTTAAATTGAACATTTTATGCACCTCTCCTTCAATCATGTCAATTCTCCAACATTCTTTGTCATTGCTAGGGTATGTCATGGCGTTCAACACATTAAATATAACCTTTTTATTCCCCAAGTGTAATACCAATTTTCCTTCTTTGACATCAATGAGAGCTCCTCTGGTAGCTAAGAACAGCCTTCCCAATATAATGAGAACCTCAATATCCTCCTCTATGTCAAGCATAATAAAATTTACAGGGAAAATGAACTTGTTAACTTTTACCAAAACATTCTCCAAAATGCCTCTAGGGTATTTAATTGAACGGTTTGCCAATTGGAGAGAAACGGTGGTATCTTTAACTTCCCCTACACCCAACGTTTCGAAGACGGAGTAAGGCATCAAATTTATACTTGCTCCCAAATCACATAAGGCCTTCTCAAAACGCACATCACCAGTATGGCACGGTATTGTGAAGCTTCCTAGATCTTTCAGCTTGGGTGGTAATTTGTTCTGTAGAATTACCAAGCACTCTTCATTTAGCTTCACTATTTTGCCATCTTCCAACTTTCATTTGTTGGCCAATATATCTTTCAGAAATTTCCCATAACTTGGATATTGCTTCAAGGCTTCTAGTAGTGGAAGATTGATGTGCAAATTTTTAAACACCTCTAAAAATCTAACAAGTTATTTATCTAAGTTTCACTTCACAAGCCTTTTTGGATATGGAATTGGTGGAACATAAGGCTTGACTACGTCCCTTGCATTGCGAGATTTAGGGTCTTGTGGTGTAGTGTCTTCTTCCTTCTTCTTCTTCTCTTATTTCTTCTTCTCCTCTTTTTATTTTTCTTGGCTGTTGTTGTTCGGTCTATCAATTTCTGACCCTTTCACTTCTTTTCCACTTCATAAGGTAATGGCCTTTGCATTCTCCATTGGATTCTTCTCAGTGTTTCTTGGCAAAAAACCCTAAGGGCGTTCAGAAATTTGTTGTGCTAGTTGGCTAACTTGCTTCCCCAAATTCTAGTTTGAAGCCTTTTGATGAATGAACTGAGCATTCGTACTCTTAATATTCTCCAGCAAATATTAGTTCATCTGAATCGTCATCTCTTCTAATTTAGAATTTTGTTGTACCGCAGGCTGTGTAGCTCTTGGGGCTTGCTGATTCTATCCTCCCCATTGAAAATTAGGATAGTTGCGCCATCCTGGATTGTATGTGTTCGAATAGGGATTATTGTTACTGGGGTAGTTTGAGTTTCTATCATAGTTGGAAACTTAATTAGCATTCTCATTTGACAGAGCAAATGTGTTCCCAATTTGGCAATCAGTACCTGCATGGTTATGTCCACAAAAATCACAAGTTACCCCTTAAATTTTCACAGCATTGTTCATCTGTGAACTGAACATATGTGTAGTAAGCTTGTTCATCTGGGATTCGAGCCTTGATATGACATCTATTTCATAGACCCAGTTGTGTTTCTTTTATTCAAACTTGTCTGACAGCGAGCGGTAGTTGATAGATGCCATCTCTTCAATCAACTCGAAAGCCTCATCTGGTGATTTGTTGCTTTTGATCCCTCCTGCTGCAGCATCAATGGTGCTTCTAAAATTTGGATCAGTTCCATTATAGAATATCTTCACTTGCATTCAAAGTGGGAGGCCACGGTATGGGCAGAGCCTCAGCAACTCCTTGTATCTTTCCCATGCCTCATATAATGACTCACCATCTTATTGCGTGAAAGTAGCGATATTATTACTCATTTTTGCAGACTTGGATGGTGGAAAATACCGCATAATGAACTTCTGTGCCTTCTCATCCCAAGTTCAAATTGATCTTGCAGGTAGGGAAATCAACTATCCATTTGCCTTGTTGCGAAGAGAAAAAGGAAACAATCTCAATCTTATAGCAACTATAGATAGTTCGTTAGTTTTGATTATATCACAAATCTCCAAAAAATTGTTTAGGTGGAGGTTCAGATCCTCGTTGGACAACCCATGGAACATAACCGCGTTTTGAAGCATCTGGATTAACATCGACTTTAGTTCAAAATTGTTCGCCCGAATAGCTGGTCGAACAATACTTGACATACAGTCCTCTAAAGATGGAGTAGATAAATCCTCCATCGTCTTCCTTTCATTCACGATGTTCTCCTTTTGGCCTGGCTGGTGAAGTTGTATATGTCCTCCCCTAGAACAGTTGATGTAGAACAAGCTTCAAAAGTAGGACCTAAGTTTATGTGAACACATAAACCTTCTCTCAGTGTTCTCTGAGGTTCTGGATCGAAATCTTGTAGTCTTTTTCCCTGGTTTGTTCCTATCATACACCAACTTCTAGGTTAAATACTGCAAAACAAAATAAGAAAGGAAATAAATAAAGATAAAAATATTTATACAAACTAGATTAAGATAAAAACTAAAAATTATGATAATAATTGAATAAATCAGTCCTCAAAAATGGCGGCAAAAACTTGATCAGAGATAAGTGCAAGTGTACACCAATCAAATTGTAATATAAAAGATTGTCGATCCCATTGAGACTGATGTCAATTATATTCCAATATTTTTGGCTTCTATTTTATCTAGCAATTAATTAAAGACTTAATTTTTATTAAACTAAAATATTCTAACAATTAGATCTAAACTAAATATAAAATTTAACAATATAGAGAAAATATACTAAGATTTCGACTACACCTATCCAATCATAATTTAGGTTTTACTAACTTCATCCTGAAATTTATATTAATTTAACATGTTTATGACAATGGAATTTCCCTCGATTAGATACTAGCCTATTCCTAGTGAAAGTATATGTACTCCAGTTATTAACCCAACATATCCCTATGTGAATTTAAATAATTAAGAGAGCATTAAGTTCTATGGAATTTCCGGATTCATCAACCGTTGTTAAGCCAACTACTACGAAAACCACACAAATCACCTTGAACTATTTTGAGCAAGATTTAATTTAGGGCTATGATTCAATTGAGCTATTAATAAATCTTCTCCGTCAAGTTCTTCAATTTATTAACCTAGATCATCTAAATATTGATCAAGTATTTAGAAGAATTAAGAACATGAATCATAAGAAAAACAAATATGAACACATGATAAAGTCTAACTAAACCTTCAATTAATCATGAATAGGATCCGTATAGTCTTAGCATAAAAAAATTAGAACATAATTACACTACAAGATACAAAAGAAAAGATAGAAAAACCCCTAAGAAGTCGGCAGGATGTCTTCGTTAATAGCCCTCTAGTCTCCATCTCCGTCTCTTTGAGTTCTTGATCTTCCCATGATTATATGTTGTATTTATTCTGGAAATCTGAGCTAGGAGGGTTTTTTTTATAGCTTCTAATCATGGGACTTCTCACAAGTTGACTCAAATTAGGTTTGATGTCTTGGTCCATGTCAAAAAGCTTTGAAAAAGCCCAAAATCGTGTAAGTTAAAGCATTCCAAAAAAGTCAACAAAAATCATGACAAATCGTACGGGCCAACTTACACACTAGATTACGGTTGTAGGTCACCTTACGGGCTACCTTACAGCTGTAAGGTTGGCTGTAAGCCCCTCTGTAGACTTGGTTTGCTTCCTTATTTGATTCCTATCAATCCTTGTATGTCCAGCATTTATCCAAAACTCAATTTCATCCAAAATAGGCCTTTTAAAGCCCAATTCTCTACAAAACAGACCTATTAACAATAAGACATATCTAATCCCTTGGATTGATCATTTGTTAGCCCATAATGAGGATACTAAAGCCAAATTCATGCAAATTTAATAATAAATCAAGAGAAATAAGCATAAAATAATATATTAAATAAGCATTTATCAATCAAACCAAAGAAATAAGGGGGGAAAATGCAAGAATTGTGGAATGAGTCATGGTGGTAGGCCTTATTTGAAAGGAAATAATGTCTGTTATGGGTGTAGCCAAACTGGGCATATGGCGTCCAATTGCTCGAACCAACAAACCCCGTATGCTTTACCTATAGGGAGAAAGGGAGCATTTCACCCAATTATCCTAGGAAGACAACTAAGCTATCAAGGGACAGGAGCAAGCCAAAGCCTATGCTCACTGGAGGGAATGCACAGCCACTCTGATCAAATGCCAGGACCTACAATATGATGGTTAAAAATGCCTTCGAATCCAATGATATGGTGATAGGTATGTTACCTTTCAACTCACAACTTACATGTGTGCTATTTGACGCTAGAGTTACGCTTTCATTTGTGTCCACCAAATTTTCTAGTATGCTAAAAGTTGAACATGAAAAGTTGTTAGACTTGGAAGTAGTCAGTCAAGAAGTTTTTCCTGTTTATAATATGCATAATAGTTGCGTGGTAGAAATTGAGGGTCATAAATTCCTGGCCGACTCAAGCAGAAGAACCTAATATTACATATATCTTGGTAGTTTGCGATTATGAGGACATATTTCTAAATGACCTTTCAGGATTACCCCCGAAACGAGAGATAGAATTTCCCATTGACCTAGTGATCGGGGCTACGCCGATTTTGAAAACTCCATACCGTATGTGTCCAGTAGAGATGAAAGAATTGATGAGTCAATTGCAAGAGTTGTTGGATAAAGGATTTATCTGACCTAACGTTTCACCATAGGGAGTACCGGTGTTATTCATATAGAAGAAAGATGGTTTGATTTTAGGGAGTTAAACAAGATCACAATCAAGAATAGGTACCCTTTGCTTAGGATTGATGACTTGTTTGACCAATTGAAAGGAGCGGCATACTTTTCAAAAATTGATTTTAAGGTCCAGATATCCCTAGCTGAAAATTTAGAAGGAAGACATTTAGAAGACAACATTTAAGACACATTATGGACATTATAAGTTTCTGGTGATGCCGTTTAGTTTGACGAAAGCACCGATAACATTTACGGACTTGATGAATCGCGCATTCAAACCATTCTTGGATAAATTCATAATAGTATTCATAGATTGTGATGCCCTAGTCTCCCGTCCAATTATTATTTACTTAAATCGAGTGTCAAAAATTAAATTTTTTAATAAATCTATTCCAAGGTATACATTTTTGTCCATGGTATGTTGCGATACAGCGAAATGAATACAAATTACAATCAATAATATTACAAAATTGACGAACTCCAACAACTTGCTTCCAAACCTCCTATATTGGGCTAGACAAATCCCTAGTTCCGCGCCTCGTCTCCAATCTTAACTAACTAAAAAATTTTAAACTATAGCAAGGGTGATCGAAAATGCTCAGCAAGTACATCTCTCTCAATGCTCAAATATAGAATTATTAATCAAAACATTTTGAAAACATTTCATGATGAAATTCATTTCTTGAAAATAAATACAAATTGATCTCAAAAGTTTCACATTTTATGGTTAATTCCTCATTTGCCCGTTCTGTCTCGTGTTCTTTGACTGAACCTCCCATGGTTATTATTATTTATTCTTTCGTAAACATGCATAAAACAAATAATTTTCAAAGCATTTAACAAAACTAAGTGCAAGTTTATATGCACAATGAATAAACTCATGCATGTTTGATAATTAAAACCACGTACGGTGAAATAATAAGACTATACGTGAAAAAGCATGCGCGCACGCGCG